>SDVV010016858.1:0-14130 GCA_016164225.1 Gammarus roeselii | reverse complement strand
TTTCTTTAGTAGCCAAGTTTTCACATTAATAAATTGATTTGGCTTTGTCCAGGCGTCGATTTTTTTTCTTTTTGAAATTTTTAAATTGTATTGAAATTTAAATTTTGTTATATATGATTTTTTTTTTCAATAAATGTACACGTACATACGCTCGAATATACACATGCACGTACGTATACAGCTCTATACACGTACATACATACGTTCATGTTGACCAAGGTAAGCGAAGATAGGCCTAATGTTTTGCATGATGTAACGTGTTATCAAGACATAAAAGGTATCTGCACACCGAGAATGGAGTCAGTGATAAGTGGAGAATAAGCGGAGGCGTGCGTATCATCTCAGAATAAATAGAAATGGATGTTCACACCTCAAAAATTTGTTTACGCGTGTTGGATGAAAAAAATCTCCGAAGATGACTTAACTTGGTTCGAGGATATATTGACAAGTGATGGAGATATCAATTTGGGTGACTGATTTCGAAGCATTTCAGTCGTATGTAACAGAGCTCAAAGAAAATAAGGAGTTATATCTTGAAATTGATATGTCCCTAGCAGAAAACTTCCACACATGTAAGAAAGTTGGGTTAGCGGAAAATAAATTCTATCTAGGGAGTGAAGAAAATCTGAAGCGTATGATGGAGATTGTTTCGGATAAAGATTGGAGGTACATTGAATTGGATAAGATTTGAATAATTAAAGTTCGCACAGAAGAAGAAGAAGAACATTTATGGAAAGGCGGGATCTACATTTATGGAAATACGGGAATGGAGTAGGTTTCCGTATTCATATCAAAGATATGGTGGACTATATGAAGGAGTTTGAGAGGAGACTGCTACAAAGTGATGATGGGTACGGTTGTATGTACGCACCATGTTGATACAAGAATGCATAAACATTGATGACTCCAGCAAGATCTGTAATTACTACTGATAAAAACACTACAACTATGAAGAATCATAAATTAAATTGTTTATATTTTCCTAAAAACTCAAAGGATAAGCGATGAATTGCATACATTGTGTCAGACGGAGGTAATATCGAAATTGTTGAAGTCGGTAGGAGAATATATTTCACGGGGTGCAACGCTACCCATAAACCTAACTCAGGGCAAATGCTGTATATGTGTGACAGAATGTTGAAATATAAATCAGTGTCCGATGGGAAAAAATACTCAGTCAATATTGGGATTCTGTTGTGAAAGTAATGGGGTGATGGGGGTCTGTAAACATTGCCAGAAAGAAATAAAATTGAATAAACACAAATCCACGAGTAACGTGTGGAGACATTTGAATCGCTGTCATCGTGAAGAGTATGAAGAAAATATTGGAAATAAAAAGGTAGATTAACTGCGCAAATCGTCACAGGATGAAGTGTCAGGAGATATTGACGAAAAATGTGGTAGACCTAGTATGAGATGAAGACCCGTTTGTAAGATGATGGAAACAAATATGAATTACTCGTAACATTCATTCCATTTAAGATTGAGAAATCTGACCTCTCTGGTAACATATATGAGTCGAGATTGAATGCGAAGTAGAAATAATTAGGTGTAAGTTATCAAAGCTGCAAAGGATAGAACAAAAATGTAGAGTCAAGTGGAGATATTTGTTATGCATTGAATAAAACAGTGACTGAATATCGTACATAAGTTGGGTTAGGTTAGTTTTTTGATAATTTACAGGTTCAGAATTGGATGTGTGTATCATACTGCAAAGGATTGACCAAAATTGTAGAGATAAGTGGCGACATGTATTATGCATCGTTAAAATCAATGACTGAATACCGTACAAAAGTTAGGTTATGTTAGGTTTTTGATGATTTACTAGATCAGAATTGGATGTTTATCAAACTGCAAAGGATTGATCAAAATGTAGAGAAAGTGGAGTTAGGTTAGGTTGCGTAGGTATTAATGTATCTGTCAGTGTATGGTAACCCTTTTGCAAAAATGTGTGTAAATGCCGACATTATACCGACATCGATCGTGAATACGCCTACATTATATCAGCATATGCCGGCATATGCCGGCGCATGGCGGGATCAAACCGTGAATACAGCTACATTATACAGGCATATGCCGGCATAGGCCGGTATCAAACCGTGATAAAATGCATGAAAAATCTCGAACGTTGAAGGAAACCGAATTATCAAATATGGTAATGAAAGGATGTCATGTATGAGAAGCGTAAAATTGCATAATAAAAATTAAATGTATATCTGACTTTGTTTTAAAATTATTGGTAATGAAACGTGAGGAGAGAGAATCATGTCTCCTAGGATTGGAAAAAAATCCGACCTCTCTGGTAACATATATGACTCGAAATTGATTGCGAAGTAGAAATAATTAGGTGTAAGTTATCAAAACTGCAAAGGATAGATCAAAATGTATAGTCAAGTGGAGATATGTTTCATGCATCGTATAAAACATTGACTGATTACCGTACATAAGTTAGGTTAGTCTAGGATAGGATGATTACTTCTTTTAACATAACATAGCATGAAGCTGATACCTATTAAATATCTTGTAACAAACAGCAAGGGATGTTGTTCTAGAAGTTAGGTTAGGTTGCGTAGGTATTAATGCATCCGGCAGTGTATGGAAACCCTTATACAAAAATGTGTGTAAATACCAACATTATACCGACATCGACCGTGAATACCCCTACATTATACCA
The DNA here is from genome assembly GCA_016164225.1 of Gammarus roeselii. NCBI lineage: Eukaryota > Metazoa > Arthropoda > Malacostraca > Amphipoda > Gammaridae > Gammarus > Gammarus roeselii. Next base: position 11,456 of record SDVV010016858.1, on the reverse strand, counting down.
GCATATGCCGGCCTATGCCGGCATATGGTGGGATCAAACCGTGAATACGCCTACATTATACCGGCATTTGCCGGCATATGCCGACATATGCCGGCATATGGCGGTATCAATCCGTGATAAAATGCATGAAAAAATCCCGAATGACGAAGGAAACCGTGCTTTGCTATCGGCCCCGAAACAGTCATCATGATCCTCAAACAAAAAAATATCCGAATGGTTCATCCACTCCAAGTTGGATTCTTCGTGCTTGAAAAAGCAGAAGCAAAAGTCTACAGCTTCTTCTATGACACACTGAAGCCACGCTACAGTGACAATGTCTCGCTCATCTACTCGGACACTGACTCGTCGCTGATCCAGTTCAAAGGCGTGGCCGACATTGAAACGGAAATGCGCCAAGCACCCCTGGCTGGATACATGGACTTCTCCAACTGTCCCAAAAATCACCCCTTGTTCGATGAATCCAAGAAAGGACAGCTAGGACTACTGAAAAGCAAAACAGCTGATGACAACCCGTGTGAAATCATCTGCTTACAACACAAGTGTTACAGCATGTTGCTTGAGTCCGACGCAACAAATCGGCTGCTAAAGGTGTCAATTACCAGACACAAGCCAAAATCAAACATGAACAATACAGAGATATACATAACCAGAAAACATACACACACTTTGAGACAATACATAACATTCGTGCGCAAGCATGCCAACTCCAAACTGTACGCACTATCAAAAACTGCCTCAGTAAATTTGAGAATAAGCGCTTGTATCTCGACGCATGCACAACTCTTGCCTATGGCCTTCTGGACATTTCCAAAAAATCCATTGAAAATAAACCTACCATCACTAAAAAGAGGGAGCAATGTGCCTTGGCTAATGAAATCGATGAAGAAATGGGTTTAACATGGAAGAGACGCAAGCCGGGTGAGACCGTCTTTGGCGTATGTAATCGACTTAATGATGAAAGTAAGTGTACCTCAACAGGTTTTATCCTCTATATGATCATAAAATGTAAATAATACTTGTATGATCTTATGTATATAAAAATATATGAATTTTAATAATAAACTTGTCTCATTGTCCACCAAATAGGCCTTTGGAAAAAATATTCATTGGAAAGAACTGTAACGAAACCCATAAAAAAAATGTAAAATATTCTATGTAAAACAAATAAATATATATAATTGACCATGATTGATTGTGCACCTGAAATATGCTTTCGAACATGCATGAATGTTGTGCTAAAACCCTAGAAATGTTCTCCTAAATGTGTATTCTATTCCATTAATATATATGTATAAATAAACCTTGTTTCATTGTCTACAGAAAAATTCATCTGAAAAATTACGTGAACGTATCTGCAACTGTTTGTTTCTTAACATTGGATCTTGACGAATCAATGAAAATATATACATTAAATGCGACAAAGCAACTGGACTTAATTAATAATATCAATCGTACAATATAAAATTTCATGTATAATCAATGGCTTCTATTCAAATGAGTCATTCAATAACAAACGTAGTAAAATATATCATGCCATCCTACCGTGCGAAATAACCCAAAACAATCGTATACAGCATCGACAAGACCTAATAACGTACATCTATATAATCCGTACGGAAGCAATCGTAAATGAAAGCACCCAGATACCGTAAGGAAACTGAAATTTTCCAGTATGGAAAACTAATCTTTGTGTGACCGCTCATCCAGAGATAAAATCGCTTATTGTCATAGCTAATTACCACTTACGGTTGAACTATAGCAATCGCTTCTTCTTGCGTTTTGGACACCGCCTGACTCTGGTCAACCCGTCCCCTCTTCCCCACTCGTTCCGGAGAGTCTCTATGTACCATCAGTAACTCACTTGACCACAGGAGTAATTGTTTTAACATATAACTATATTGCCCGAGATATACAGCGACTAAGTCAGACACACTAACAAATAACATACATCCTAACAAATACATCGGCCAACTCACAAAAACTTGCGTTCTTGGTAACTCTATGTACCATCAGTAACTAACTTGACCACAAGATCAATGACTTACCATATAACTACAATGTCCGAGATATACAGCGAATAAGTCAGACACACTAACAAATAACATACATCCTAACAAATACATCGGCCGACTCACCACAAAAAAACTTGCGTTCTTGGTATCTCTATGAACCATCAGTAACTAACTTGACCACAAGATCAATTTGTCTTAACATATAACTACAATGTCCGAGAAATACAGCGCCTGAGTCGGACTCATTAACAAATAACATACTTCATAACAATTACATTCGATAAAAGGTTCAAAGATCTAGTCATCCTATATCTAATTCCTTCACAAAACATATATGTAGTCCCTATCTCCAGGGCTGTTTTTGTAGCCCCTATCTCGCGCGACTGACTCCCCTCCCCTATCCCCCTGGCATATTTGCTCCGCGGATCTCCTGGGCTGTTCTGCTCCGCGGATCTCCAGGGCTGTTTTGCTCCGCGGATCGCCAGGGCTGTTTTGCTCCGGTATATACTACTCCTATACCACCCTCATGATTGCTAGTTACCAAATGACCTTAATGATTTCCACCGTCATATTTATATATATGTTACTAGCTTCTTTTAAAATGTAAAACACACAGGTTTGACCCGCCATCATTGAACGGGATAGCCCCGCCATTACCGTATCGTAGATCGATTGAAATGGAACTAATATAGCCACGCTGTAATTTTTTATATTTGATGTGTGCAGGGGTAAATGAATATGATTGACTGATATGAATAACGTCCAGAATGTTGACTTGCTTGTTACCCATACAACTAATTGAAATTATATCTGAGTAAATATTTATAGATCGTACATTTTCGTTCATACACGACATTTTTTAGCATACAGCGCCTTCACTGCCAATATATTTGCATCCTGTTCTACCCATTAAATCAGCCGACCTGTCTCCAACAGAGTACCAATTTACCTTAGCTTCAGTACATTCGAATTGTGGCATGTTTTGTAGAATAAAAGCGTGGAACTTCATGCGTTGTGTGGCTCTCATACGCAAACAATTTTCCTTCACCTCTGTTAGAAGACTTTTTCTGACTTTGATTCCTAGTTCGGAGATGTGTTCTTCTTATGTATTGCCTGAGATATTTTTGCTAGGTATAAATAAAGCGCTTTCATGGCCAACTCGTTTATCTTTTTCATTATAATAAGCTATATAGAACCGTATGGTATACTGTTCATCGTGTTTTTTTATCTTGAACCAGTCATTATAAATTATTTCCACAAGTAGGACGCTGCACTCTACCTGTAGCTATATTCCAGGATATATATTGTTTGTGAAGCTGGACGACGTATTATTTTGGTACAATTGACTGCTGCCCAAAGATGAGACAAAAACGTAAAAGTCGTCGGGTTCCCGCATCATGATGATAGATAGCATCGGATCTTCCGTCATACAGACAACAAAGCGCTTGTAGACATCAATGATGCTCCGGGCGTTGAGTAGACGGGGTAATGAAACACGTTTGCAAGTTTAGGAATATATTACCTAATTACATGGTTACATTATCACAACAGTATCTTAGGACTAAAATGATATAATGAATCCTGAACTCGTGGACGTGCTTCCATCGTGAGTGTACGCGCCATAGACGGCTTTGCCGGGCTTACGTTTCTTCCAGGTAAAATCAATGTTGACAACATCATCCTCCACGAGACATCGTTTCCTCTTTTTAGATACAGAAGGCTTATCTTCTCTTGTATGTTTGGGGATGTCTGGATGACCATAGGCTAGAGTTGTGCACGCGTCAACATAGTATCGTTTAGTTCCAAATTTGCTGAGGGAATATTTGACTGTAATTGGAGTTAGGAGCTGACATGCCCGGACTGGCTAATTGGAGTTCGGAGCTGACAGGCTTGGGCACGAATAGTATGTATTGTTTCAAAGTGTGTCCTACATTTATGATTGTGGATGTCTGTACTGTTCATGTCTGACTTTTGATTGTGTTTGGAAATGAACGCCTTTTGCAGCCGATTTCATGACATTAGACTCCAAAAGCATGTTGTAGCATTTTGGTTGAAGGCCGATGACTTCTGCTGGATAGTCGTTGGCCGTTTCGCTTTTCAATAGTTCAAGTTGTCTTTGCTTTGACTCATCGTACAGGGGATGATCTTTGGGATAATTGGAAAAGTAAATGTTTGCGGCGAGGGGAGGTTTACCTAATTCCGTTTCAAAATCAATAATACCTTTTAACTGGATTACCAACAAATCGGCGTCGGAGTAGATGAGGGAGACGTTGTCGCCATAGTAAGGTTTCAGTGTGTCATAGAAGAAGCTGTAGACTTTGGCATTTGCTTTCTCAAGCAAGTGGAATCCAACTTGGAGTGGGTGGACCATTTGCACGTTCTTCTGCTTGAGAATCATGATGACTGTTTCGGGGCCGATAGGGCAGCAGCTTTGAAGGAGGGGATTTGCTGCATGGTGGCGGATTTCGTTGACTGTACACACAACCTTTGCCTCTAAACTTCTTTTCGCTGCGTTAAACATAAACTTGCCATATCATGCGTTCGTTAATAGTTTTTAGAACAACTTTTCAATTGAGTTTATCGATCACTCCAAGCGGAACTAAAGTCGAGTCCACCACTTTGTACGCCACAATTTTTCCGTCTTTATCCACTTACACAAAACTGCTTGACCATGACTTGTGGATATCCACTACATTTTTCCCCTCTTTGCATGGTACAAGTATAAATTCACAATCGTAGTACGCCTCAACAAGGGGTTTCATTGCTGCATGCATGGCCGAAAACTGGTAGAACTCCCCTTCTTCGGGCATGCTGATGTTTTGCAGGCCATTAGTCGATAAACACAACTTCACATGCCTAGCCGATTTGTCTTCATCCATTTCCTGAGGGCCGAACGAGCAATAAGAGTTGTTCCTCTGCGTCGCATGTCTGAATGTGCGCATGAACGTAGCAAAACAGGGGATGAGGGCGACATGGTTGGCTTCTAAGATATGGACCAGGTTCACAGTCCTTTCTTTGCTGGCTTCCAAGCTGCCTCCGAGAATATTGACTAGGCCGAAACGTTCCTGCTCCTTCCATTGACACAGGTTTGTTCAAACCCAAGCTTGGGAACTTGAAGTAAGTAGCTTTAAAAGGCAAATATGTATGCTCAGATTGCCGACTTTTTATTGAGAGGTTTGTATTCTCACACAAATGAAAGTGTGCAATGAGACTGGTCAACACACAATTGTTAATATTCGATTTGATGTTGACAATATGGTGCCTCCCTGGACATTTTGTGGCTCAAGGATTATGTTCCCCCATTCGTTTTGTTCCAGTAACACAAGTTTGGTAGAACGTGAGATCAACACTGTTTACTGCCAGAATGCACCATTCACTCGCTTCCTTCGCATTTTCTACTAACCGGACGTGCAAATCAACTCCAAAATCAGCCACGAGTTCACTGATTCGAGTGGTTTTGGTCAGCAGCCAGCTTCGATCGGTTATGCTGCTCAGACTTGCAGCGTCCGCTTGACAGCCTTCCCCATCCATGTCAGCGGCTGGAGCAGAGCAGGTACCTGCAGCAATGGCTGGAGCGGGCGACGAGGGTGGAAGCGACAACACTGCAGTGCTCATACGGTCTGGAGTAGGGAGTTCTGCGCTGCTCGGGCGGAGTGGAGTAGGGATGCCTTGTTCTGTTGAGAGAGAAGGACACACATTCAGTCGATTGCCGACATTAGCGTGTAGTTGATCTGTGGAGAGGAAGTCAAAGTTATATTATCAATAACAGCAGGTTAACTGAATCCTACACTGAAGCCTTTACTGCTAAACTTAAATTCAAATCAATGATAAAATACGTACCGCTTACGTGCTCTCTCGGCAGCTGATGCCCGGGGTTCGGGGCGGACCCCGGGCATCAGCTGCCGAGAGAGCACGTAAGCGGTCGGCCACCTGCCTCCTAGCGATTGACGCGGAGAAATCGTCGAGTAATAGTTGATCGAAAGCCACGACATCAAAATCGGACATGGAGAGATCGGCGAGTTTTGTAAAGATGAACATTCTGCAAAGGAGAGAGACAAATTATATAAATAAAGATTCATTAGCCCGGCATCTGTGGGAAGGATAGAGCAAGTATATAAATAAAGGTTTCTTCGGGTTATGGCTTAGTCATGCGGCATTTTTGGGTGAGTATGGAGAAAATAAATTACGCTGATATTAACTTTTTCCACAAGCCTGCTCGGTTGTTTGTGACAGGTTATTCAGGTTCAGGAAAGTCTTGTTTAGTAGCTTAATTGATTACCAAGTACATAGATCAATTTGATCAAGCAATCGTTTCAGGAGTTGACTACTCTCCGATTGCCAACTAAGACAAAATTTTGATACATAAGGGCGCAGTAGCTTTTAATACGTTATCGCGTAAATCAAAAGGTAATATATTATGAATTTACAACATGATGTTATGCAGCGAGAGTTTTAAGATAATTTCGAATGTGTTTTGCAAAGGTCACCATTCTAACGTAAGCGCTATTTTCCTCAACCAACAATCTTCCACGCAAACCTGTTTCATAGAACTATTTATTACATTTATCTCATTTCGTTTTATTACGTTTACGTTAAATAAATCATCTACGCTATTTTTCCAAGACGTTCCTTGCACGTGATAAAATAGTCTCTTATAGATATTTACAGAAATTTTGTTGAAAGAATCAAATTTGAACATATCTTAGTCGATTTTACTCAGGCAAGCGATTCAAAACTCTTAATTTGTACGAATATCGCCGGTCCAGAAATTGAAAAAGCCTTAGCGCTATAAAATATGGAGCTTGCAATATTTGAGATTAGTATTGATTTAGAATGGAATGCATGTACTCCAGCCCAGCAAGTGTTGGGTCCTATTTAAGTGCAAAAGCCCTTCATCACAGCTATAAAGCAAATAAACCGTCAACTAGACTATACGATGTTGAAAAATTTCAACGAGGGTCAGAGGCCTACAAGGTTCAAGTATGCTCCGGTGAAGTTGTTTCGTCGGATCTTTATGGCTGCATGCTCAGACGGTATTATATGGGCAGATACAACTTATATAAAGCAATATGCAGCCAAAAATAATGGAATGAGATACTTATTAGTCGTTATCGACTTATACAGCAAATATCTCTGTGCACGAGCCTTATAAGCTCTATCAGCAGAGTATATCATTGCCGCATTTGATTCGATTCTTTATGAACTTGTCTGGCCTAATCCTCGGATTTGGTCGGACGAAGGAACCGAATTTGTAAACACTAAAATGAAAGGTTATTTAGCAAGCAAAAAGATTCAAATATATCATACTTACAATAAGATAATAAAATCATCATTGGTTGAACGTGGAATTCGGACATTAAAGTTGAAATCGGCTAAATATATGCACCACACAAAGACGGAAGGCAAAATTGATGTCTTGGACAAAATCGTCTATAGCTTGAATATATCGCCGCTCGCGGGGCTGCTTGGGCTCATCCCTTTCGACGTGTATTAGATGGACAACCCTAAGAGAATTCAGGCATTGCAGAGATAAATGTATAAATTGAGGCGGAAGCGCACTAAAGAGCCCATTACACGATTGAAGGCTGGGACGTACGTACGTCTGCAGAGCTCTGATACAAGTATAACCACATTCAGACGAGGGTACGACCCTCACTTTACCCGTGAAGTTTTTAAGTGACAGCAGTCAATACGAATCATTTCCCGGTAATGTACGAGGTCACGCCGCTCGAAATAAACGAGCCCATCAGAGGATTTTTCTATAAACAAGAATTATCTTTATATAAAAAGCTTGATATTTATTCAATTAAGGTCTTGAGAACACGAAATAGAAGAGGGGAAAATAGTTATATATCGAGCACTAAGACTATCTATATGGATAAAAGCGCGTCAGGGAAGATACGCTGAAACAAAAGTTAGCATTCTATAAACGCGTAAATAAATTAAAATCGTCAGAACGGTCGCAGATAATAGAGAAACAATTTCCAAAAGAGAACAATATTATAGCGGAATTATTCAAATAATTCTGCTCAGGCAAACTAAGTGCAATAAACTGACTACATGTAGAATTGACAAATTTAAAAGTATCGTAAAATCGATTGCTAACAGTAAAACTGAGGGTAAAACTGAGGATAAACTGAGGGTAAATCTGAGGGTAACACTGAGGGTCGAAAAAAACTCCCTTCGATCATCCGCGGCGAGTTCTTTTTAAATTTGCTCATTCTAGCTGGTGTCGCATAACTATCTAAGTTGGTCAATCAATGGACGACCAAGTCTACTTCCTGTTCCACAGTCCATGATGGGGAAACTGAAACCAGATGAACATATCGGAGGGGGCGCAGTACCCTTAAGTATTAATTCAGGCAAACTGAAGCCCGAGGAACACGTCGGAGGAGGCGCAGTACCCTTAAGTATTACTGTAATTCAGGCAAACTGAAGCCCGAGGAACATGTTCGAGAGGACGCAGTACCCTTAAGTATTTGTTCAGGATCTGAATAAGTTGAGCATACCAATCAATATCGCACTGGGAATATAGATGAACGAGGAAATAGGTTGCTTGACTTGAAAGCTTCATCGGAAATCACTATATCCCTCTATAATTACGGGGTGTTATCGGAGGAGTATCACTAATAAAAAGCTTGAGACCATACCAGAAAATACTGTGCAAGATTCAATTAAACCTGACGATCCTATTGAAATATATATTGCAAATTTGCCTCCGACTACCAAGAGTCTTGCACCTAGGCTGGTCCATTTCATCACAAATAATACACCTTTGGTTTTCACCATAATGGATATGTTTCTCACCCCAACATGGCCGTTAGAGTTCATCAAGCCGAATTATTTAAATCCTTCTTGATGAGTAAAATTTTCGTAACAAAAAAGGTTACGGAGTTACGGAATGCCAGTGGAATGCCACTGGCATTCCATAAAAATAAAAACCTAATAAAACAAGACGAGAACAACGACACAGAACCTGATCGGTTCTGGGAGCTGTTCTGCGGTATAATTACATTTACTATACTATGTATACTGGAAATATTATTGTCAAGTTCTAACTATATCACATGTGCCTCAAACCATGTAAACAATGGCAACGAAGTAAATCACTATGTTCAATTTTATCGCAGTCATAAAACTTTGATATTAAATACTCCAGATGTTGTTTGAATATAACTAAGAATAACTCGATACACTTGCAATCGCTGTTTTCTTAATAAAATTTTACGCTTTGACAAGGCGATTCATCCAAGATTAGACGTAAATAGGCGATTGTATACTCACGGGAACAATATCTTAGAGATGACACCTCGCAAACAGATGCCATCGCATCCACAGAATGTTAGCATGCATCGATACGGTTCCCACCAACTCGTGCAAAACACAGCACCTGCTCACTATGGTATCATCAACAAAACATAGGAGACATCTTTCTTTGGAGCGGTCAAGAAACCACCACAGGGAGTTCGAAAGTCCACCCATTCATGGAGACGTAGCTAGTCCAGGCTACTTCATTCTCCAGCATTTACTCTCACGAATTGGGAACGTCAATAAAGCGTAAGAAACTTTAGTGAGTGCCAAGAAACCACCGCGGGGAGTCCGCCCATTGCTGGAGCCGTAGGCATATACTATAGGAGGTGCCTGCAAAGTACTCTGTAAATGATAATTACTTAATTAAATTATACTACAAAAATATGTTTGCTTATCCTATTTTACCCAATGGTCAGTAATGAAAATACAGTGAAACGCCATGTTCCCAAGCAATTGAAAATTACATCATTACCCTTATGTAAACAATTCACCAACGTCTACACAATAACAACTCAATTGATACTTACACCAAATCACAGATATTCATCTACATACCACACAATACACCTGCCACCCCCACACCGTCAACCCTACCACTACCCGCCGGGCTCATACGTACCCCTTCTCACACGAGAGGGCATATTTGTACTACTTCTCACACGAAAGGGCGTATATGTACCACACACAACTACTAATACCCCTGGCAGCACAGCGCGGTGGTATCCACACAACACTGAGAGTGGAGCGCGGCAGCTCTCACAGCAGCCCTGCAACGAAGCGCGGGAGCCAAGCTTTTGCGGTGAAAATATTTCAGCACACGCGCACTAGCGCCACTTCACTTCAGCTCACGGTCATCGCCGGACACTGTCATCGCCGGACACTGTCATCGCCGGACACTGTCATCGCCGGACACTTTCATCGCCGGACACTGTCATCGCCGGACACTGTCATCGCCGGACACTGTCATCGCCGGACACTGTCATCGCCGGACACTGTCATGACCGGACACTGTCATCGCCGGACACTGTCATAACCGCTAAAAATCTTCCAGCACACGAGCTTTCGCGCTAAACAATGTTTCAGCCCACGCTCATTTGCGCCACTTCAATAACCGGACACTGTCATAACCAGACACTGTCATAACCACTAAAAACACGGCATTACCTACCCTAGAATAATACGCACGTTTGCCCTGCGGGTTAGAAACACGTACCTCTGCCCCGCGGGTTAGAAGCACGTACCCTTATGTTAGGGTAGGTTGGGTAGGAAAAGTTTTATTAACGTGATACCCAGTAAAATGGTATGACTCGTGACTGATATGGCAGTGGCGGATATGACAGTAGCTGCTCTGAGTGAAGGATTGTTCGCTGTTAAAACATAGTACCTTAGTTAGGTAGTTGGAACAACTTGTGGCTGATATGACAGTTGGCGGAGCTTTACGAGCACCGTGCAGCCGTCATCACAACAGCCTCACGGATACATCAAATCCGCCCTCAAAATAATCGAGCGCAGAGTTTTTGTGCTCACAACAGCTGCGAGCACAGCGCAGAGGCCTCTTAACAGACAGGTCAGAAAACCGCGGACGCCCTCGAAACAGATCTGCGAGCACAACACTTCCACCCTTACGACAGCAGTGTGAGCAGAGTGCGAAACCTTTTACAATAGCCCTATAAGGACAGGGTGGAGGCCCTTACTACCTCCCTGCAGAGACAACGTTTTTACCTTACTGCAGTCATGCAACTGCAGCGCGGAGGTCCTTACAGCAGTCCTGGGAAGCTTAGGGCTTCCGCTCTCGAAATAGACCCAAGGACACAGCACCTTCTTCCTCACAACATCATCGTAAGCACAGCACGGAAACCCTCTCAGCAACTCTGCGAGCACAGCAAGGAGACCCCCTCAGCAACTCTGCGAGCACAGCAAGGAGACCCCCTCAGCAACTCTGCGAGCACAGCAAGGAGACCCCCTCAGCAACTCTGCGAGCACAGCACGGCAGTCCTTTTATTGTTCGTGAGAAGACGTAGCAGTATGTTTGTGTACCTTCACACACACACAAGTTCGTTATGCTCTATTTAAGGGGATCATTTCGTCCATTCCGCATGCGCCATGATATATATATACATAATATATATATAC
>SDVV010016857.1:0-14130 GCA_016164225.1 Gammarus roeselii | reverse complement strand
CCCATGTCCGCTCACTCGCTGCCTCCAGACTGATGCCTCTGTTGCTCAAATAACTCCCATCACATGCCCGCTCTCTCGCTGCCTCCAGTCTGATGCTTCTGTTGCTCAAATAACTCCCATCCCATGCCCGCTCTCTCGCTGCCTCCAGTCTGATGCCTCTGTTGCTCAAATAACTCCCATCACGTGCCCGCTCACTCGCTGCCTCCAGACTGATGCCTCTGTTGCTCAAATAACTCCCATCCCATGCCCGCTCACTCGCTGCCTCTAGACTGATGCCTCTGTTGCTCAAATAACTCCCATCACATGCCTGCTCTCTCGCTGCCTCCAGACTGATGCCTCTGTTGCTCAAAGAACTCCCATCCCATGCTCGCTCTTTCGCTGCCTCCAGTCTGATGCCTCTGCTGCTCAAATAACTCCCATCACATGCCCGCTCTCTCGTTGCCTCCAGACTGATGTCTCTGTTGCTCAAATAACTCCCATCCCATGCCCGCTCTCTCGCTGCCTCCAGACTGGAGCCTCTGTTGCTCAAAAACTCCCATCCCATGCCCGCTCTCTCGCTGCCTCCAGACTGATGTCTCTGCTGCTCAAATAACTCCCATCCCATGCCCGCTCTCTTGCTGCTCCCAGACTGATGCCTCTGTTGCTCAAATAACTCCATCATATGCCGGCTCTCTCGCTGCCTGCAGATTGATGCCTCTGTTGCTCAAATAACTCCCATCCCATGCCCGCTCTCTCGCTGCCTTCAGTCTGATGCCTCTGTTGCTCAAATGACTTTTCTCTCCGGAGTTGAATTGCACCGCCATATTAGACTTTGTAATGAAATTTCTGTAAATCGGCGACCTGTTCATCCAAATACCTCATCGTGCTGAGTGTGCCGAATTAAAGCAGGAATGACGAGGAAAAATAAAGAACTAGTCCGGTAGAAGGTCAGTGATAGTGAGTTCAATTTATACTGATGTCGTAAACTTTCAGGTTGCATACGTTCGTATAAAGGATGTGCAATATTGCAGTAAAAGGATTCGTTTATTGCGATATTGAAATTTTGAGCGAATTTGATGATGAACGATTATCATAAGGGAAGAGCAATTGCCATAAGGGATAGGTGAGGTGTCCTAGTAGCGGGTCCTACGTGACCTGTATTTTATACCAATCCTTTGGGGATGTGATGGTCGATCGATAGCACCCCTACAGTATATGTTTTTGGTCATCCAAATTAGGAGGTATGGTGTTTTCAACGAGGTCTAAGCATTTTTTCTGTGAAGAAAATGACTCGTCTTTTTGATCACAAGCAGTCGTTTCCTCTTCCTGTCCCGAAACAAATCTCATTGCAGCTTCCATATAACAGTGAGATTGGTCTATTTTATATTTAGTGAGTCATGCGACCAAACTCGAGCATTTGTAGTCACTCTAACACATGCGCGCATGCCAGCAAAACCTGTTACTCGCACGGCCTTCTCTCATAGGTCCATTTCAAGTTTGATTCGACAATCTAACACGGTGCATCCAGAATGAGGATGATTGGTTGAAGTTCTGCGATTCATATTCACGCATAAAGTCTTATTTGATGACTGTGCTCTCAGATGTACTATTTCCTAGCTTATGAAGATTTGATTCCAGAATCTCTGCAGTTGTTTTTTATGTGTATGTTTGGATATATGTACGTGCATACTGGTTGTATGCCTATGCGTGCATAAATGCCTACCATAAGACGGCGGAATGCAGGCAACTTCTGGAAGTCATTCTTCAAGCTTCTAATGATCTGATACTGAGCAATCGAGCGGTGTCGGAGTCCATGAGGAATAATGTTCCTTGAAAATAGGCCCCGCCCGTAGTGTCAGATAATTTAGCTTATTAGCTCTTTTGACACACGACTATGAGATGGCGGCATTGTCCTGGCTTCTCTGTTTCAAGGTCTTTGATACCACTGTTTGATTTCCATTCATGAATACCTATAAAGAATGTAACCCCACTTCGCTTTACTTGCCCATCATGCTTACAGACGAGAATTCGTGTATCTAGAATACCTCAATCATTCCAGCCGCCGGCAATATTTCTATCCTGCCGAGTAGTTTTATCACTGGCGCGGCCGGTGTCGAAATACGAGGAGAGCCTTCCAACTGAGAGGCGTCATAGTTGTTGTTAAATTGGGCTGTGTCGCCCGGGGAACAGATCGTGTTGTTGCAAACGTTGAAAATATTTATTTAATAGGAACTGATTAAGGATTATTAAGTGTTATCAAAGGCCGTGCAGGCGCCTGTCACCTGCAGCCTGTAACCTCTCACACCGAATCACAGAAAAAAATCGAGTCCCTGAATATTATTTGCAGCGTGTTGTAACGCTCTAATGTCGTCACGTCTGTTGGTTTGCTTCTGTGTTGGCTATTGAAGCCATTGTTATGAAACTTGGTAGGTGATTCGGGGTACACTCGGATAGAAGAAATATGTATCAGCGCTGCCTGTTATTTGCTATTTTCCGTTTGAATTCTTAGCTTGGCTGTGGGCACTGAGATACAGACCGAATCCCTCGGGAATGAGGGCGGCTGACGGCAAGATGCCCTTCAAACTCCTCTGATACTCACATTCACACAACTTAGCCTTTTGAGTTAAAAAGTCTGACACACACTCTGGACCATGAATGCAGTTCGAGGTCAATGTCAGCAGCAGAGCCCGACAGTGTGACTGGTTTATCCCTGTCGAGTCATAGTGACCCGGCCCCCCTCATCCTAGATCGACCTGTTTCTGAACGAGGTGTCAAGGGCGGGAATGCACATCTGGGCAGCGTCAAAAAATCTTCAATTCTCAACCATTCTCTACTCACGCCTATTCATTGAACGTTCTCTTGCTACCTCCACACTGAAGTCTCTCCTTCCTAAGGCCTGCTTCACACCATCCATCCACCCAAACTCGGTGCACCTCTAGGCCTACGTCCACTCACCTCCGCCTTTATCACCCTTTTCAGCAATCTCCCTTCATCCATCCTCACCATGTGCCCGAACCATCTCAGAACAAGCGAAACTACTCAGTCTTGTAACTTTTTCACACCATCCATGTTCTAGTTTGAACAAAATCTTTGTTGATCCTGTCTCTAAGCACTCCTCCAGCTCTGTCCCTCAAACATTTCATTTCGAAAACATTCAACCTTCTTCCCTCTTCTGCTCTCACCCCCAAAGTCTCAGCTCTAAAAATCACGATTTGGACAATTACCCACTCAAACAATCCTCTTGTTACTTCCATCTCTAACGTTCTACAGCTCTTTAAACTCTTCAATGCCCCCAAACCTTGACACCCACATTTCACTCGTGACTACATCTCAGATACCTAAAACGATGAACTTCATCCTATACTTCTCCACTTAGGAGGACACTGATTCTGCTCGCATCGACATCCCTCGAGCATCTCATTACTCTACTGTTTCGTTGAGGCTCTGGTGGAAATGAGGCCCAAATCAAATCAAATCTACTTTTACCCACGTTCACTCGAAGCTTCATCCTCTCACACACTCTACCAATCTCCGACAATAGGCTACACAGCTTGTACTCTGAATCTGCCACCAGTGCTGTATCATCCGCAATCAGTGACTGGCTCAACTGCCAACACCGTCCATTCGCTTCCAACAGCTCCAAGCCGCTTTCGACCTCGTCTGCAACCACTGTTCAGCAGCTCTTTTATTTTTCTTGACAGCCATTTTAGCCTCATCGTTCCAGCACTCGTCAGCCAGCCTTCATCACCCGCTCACATGGCGCACACAGAACACGTATCTCGCTTTTCTCAATAACGCATCTCTCATCGTCTTCCATTCTCTCTCAGCATTTCCCAGGCCGTGTCCTCTCACAATGTCCTATCCCTTCTTCAACATCTGCAGGATCTCCTCAGTTCTGCTTGTCACACTCAATTCACTCACCATTACTACCTCTTTCATTTCTCATACTCTTTTTTCCCCTTTCAACCCATTTCCCCACATACTCTTCCTGCCACCAGTAGACGAGAAACCTCTTCACTTTTCTCCCCCAACACCCACACTCTTCTAGAAATCAACACAAATTTCATCAGCGCTCAATCCCCCCCTGCACCACGGGCCATTTTTACCAATGTATACCTGCGGACATTTCGTTTCATGAATATACGGTTTCCCACCTCAAGCACTTGACTTCTTTTACTTACCACACCAAACTCACATTCGCTTCTACTTTTTAACTTTGTCTCACTCAGCACCAGCACATCAAACTTCTTCCTCACGACCAATCACACTAATCTCTCCTTTCTATTTGCTTCATCCATACCACAGCCTCGCACGTTTAGCGGTGCTGACAATAGGGTTATGAGAGATGGGGGGCATCCCCTCCCCTCGCTCGTCTTACCGTCTTGAGGGAGGAAACTACTAAGGAAGTGCTCTGGTCCCTGGGAGCAGCGTTAGCTGAGAAGTCCTTGTATTGGCTCTTGCATAGTCTGCGCCTTGCAGCAACTCAAGTCATTTTACTCTGTTGCGGTAAACCTAATTTAGGCATTATCTTGTTATATTACTTAACAATGACTACTCGATAAACAGATACCCAGAGAAAAATGATACCAAATAACGTCATAATTGCAACTCTACAAATGGCCCCACTATTGAATAATCAAATTGAGTAGTTTATTATATTTGCCCAAAAAGAAATGCATAGACCGAGGATACATATGTGAATGTTCGGAAAATCTTAGATCATTTCAGTGCAGTAGCTCCATTTAATGACTCCCTAATGCGTGGCCCCATTATAAATGTTTAGAGTGTCGATCACGTAATCAATCAAGAGGATAAATGTTATTGTAATATGTTAAGGAAAAAGGATTCTAAGTGGCTCTGCTGCTAAAAAAATTGTTACATATGAATAGTATAGGTTATTATTAACAATACGGGAGAACTCTACCTTATGACACATAGTAAATACTGACAGGGGACAAAACTTTTGAGTTGATCTCTTCCACCGCTAGTGGAAGGAAAAAAAATGTCCTCGTAGTATGCGTGGATGGTGAAAGCGGAGACTTTTGTACAGTGCGCATAATTTAACACGGAGAACGCGTACAGTCTTGTGGCCCCGTTATAGCAGCGGTGCTCCATACGCTCGGACGACTTGAGGGGAGTCTCAACGTGAATTTCACTCGTGAATTTCACTCAAAATGCACTTGTCACTTATTTTGCATCTGCTGATATTTGACGCCATCAATATAGAACGGAAAGCAACGGTAGAGTACGGTGGGAAACATCAAACAACGGTACAGGATGGCAGAGCCATGCAAATGAACACAGACGCACCATTTCACCTCAATCTATCTTCTTTCCTTAATTTCCACCCTGCGAATAAATGATTTATCACCTGAATTTTGTACCATAAATTCTCCCCCCTTACATACTTTGCAATCTCTATGACTGCTGTTTTTTTTGAGAAATATTAATGGCTTTTCTGGGTACAACCATCCATTAGCTGGTGGAGGGACGGTGTTTCCACGTGTTAGATAATGAGATGGCCGACAGACGAAGACCCTACAGTAACAACACTCTATCAATTAAGTTTTAATCACATCTATTTTTCATGCCTGCTTACACATTCGTAACAAGCGTTCTTTAAACATCGGCTTTATCTCTTTATTTTAACGCAAAGAATTACAAGTAAAAATTATATTGTCTTGCTGATAACAAGTAACGACTCTACAGTGTAATATGAATGGGCCTCCCAAATGTAATAGGAATCGGCAACTTTGCCATGCAAAAATTTGTGTGACAGAGGAATTTAGGATCGCCATGATCGAGTGCCTCGTGTACCCAAGTGCAGTGCCACCATGTGTAAAATTTTGTTAACCATTGCGCTGATTTCTAAATAAATGCTACAACAATAAATTTTTGTAAAAACTGTTTCCGTTACTAATGATAATTTGCGACGCTGCAGCGTGACGGCTGTTGACAAATGCTTGCCAAGCAATCTCTGCCGTGGAAGAGAAGTGATTGGTCCCGTCCATTCACTCCCATTAGCAGCTCATGATTGGTTGTTACTGTCACGATCTGCACCACAAGGACGAGTTTGTAACATCCCATTGCGTCATTGTTGGGTGCACATCAAAGATGAAAGTGGAGGTGTTGTAATCATACGAGATAATTTTCAGTATTATTAGTGGTGCTGCAGAACACAAGTGTTTTAAGTGATCCCAGAGTGATTTGTGTGGTCGAAATGCCCCGTCAGTCAGTCGCAGACACACAAATTTGTTACTCAAGTTTTAAGACTGCCCAAATTATTCGCATCGCTGAATGTGTTCGCATTGAATGATCTTCCTCTCGACAAATGTTTTGCTCTAATGCTATTTTTTCACCCTTCCCCCCGTCATCATGGCAGCGGTTATTATTCAGAATAACCGAAGATTGGTAGAGAAAGCCAATCATAGAATCCCAGACAAGATATAGCGACCGTAATTGTCTGCTTCCAAATTCACGAGTCAAGTCTGTAGCGGAGGAAAGGAACTTTTTAGCTGCCTTTCCGTGTCTAATTTTTCATGAAAATGCTCTATTTGAGGGAGAGCATTTTTTCAGTTTATTTATTGTACAAATATCGAAAAAAATGGTTAACAATTTTTCAAATGTTGAATGAGGAGTTGCTTTAGTTTCCATTGGCCAACTCATTCACGGGCCGTGATTACTTGCAGGAGGAAACAAATTCTTATTCTGTTCTAGAGATAAAACACGGTTTCTTTTTCGTGAATGTACTACCGTACTGTACAGTCTAAGAAATTTCCCGTGACTACGAAGGTTCATATTCTTCACCATAATATAAAATTATTCGAGTATTCGAGTATATTCTTCGAGTCAGGGTTAATAAAATAGGATCTTGGATTTCGACGTGCGAACTGTTTTTGAGTTGATGTCTAATATGATTTCTTCGACAAGTAATTGTTTAACAAGCATGCATAGTAGGGGAATAAGGACTGTTACTTTTAACCAATGACTGGCATCAGCCAGAAAGGCTGACGAATCCTTCGCGAAGTCCTAATGTGTTGTCTCGGATCATGAACGATCATGCTCTTGTGCAGGGATGTTTGTCCATTATCAAGAAACATTATTAGCAGGAAATGTGCTTTTCTTATAATAAATGAACCGCTTGATGAATTCGAATTTGGCCTCCTGAAGAAACAGCTCACTTGCGTGTACAATTGCGAATAATATTCTTGAAACTCAGGTTCAACAGAAAAGTTCAATGATTATTTTTTGTTAACTCCTTACGTATATTATCAGTGAACAAAACTACAAACTTGTTGGCCCATTTGCTGTAGATTAACTGATAAATATTTTTTACTCTGTACTGTGCCTGAATTATTTTTTAGATATTATATTCTTATTTCGTCTCCGGCTTCCACATTGTGATCGCAACTACA
The DNA here is from genome assembly GCA_016164225.1 of Gammarus roeselii. NCBI lineage: Eukaryota > Metazoa > Arthropoda > Malacostraca > Amphipoda > Gammaridae > Gammarus > Gammarus roeselii. The sequence continues at coordinate 6,736 of SDVV010016857.1, read as the reverse complement.
CGGGTAGATGGAAGACGTTCCCCCAGAGCCTCACAGGTGAGGTTTGCCTGCGCGGAGCAGCGGATCACGGACAGAGACCGTGGAAGCGTGCACTTAATGGAATTAAGAAGTTCACACAAATTTAATGTTAGAATAGAGGAATCCAAAGCGCCCGGAACTGAGACAGTTAATCTGGTGAACCTTTTAGGAGGCAGCAGGTATCACGTTAAGGGTTTCATTTTATTCATCGACAGAGGATTTTTTTTTGTCCAGCGCAAGATGATTTTATTATTTTTTTGCTCCAGACTATATTATTTTATTAATTGCCTGAAGATTGTATTCTATCGATCGTCAGAAGATTTTATTATCTACGGCCGATGATTTTATTTATCTCTCGCAAACCCCTTTGCCCGCTAAAAGTTAAAGACAATGGACGATTTTGGCCTCAGCCGTCATTACTGGGATGGCATTAGTTGTATATATCGGGCCTAAACGGAAGTGAAAGAATATGATGGGGCTTAATTAGCGGTGGGAAAGGGGTTGGCCGGAGTCTGGCGGGCGGCCGGATGTGGCGGAGTCACTGCTAATGCAGGCGGGCGACGCGAAAGGGTGGAAGGGGGGCGAATGGGCGGGGGGCTTTCGGCCCTTGCTCCCGAATATATAATGAGAAGGATTTATGTTATGAATATTTTAATTTATATGCATTATTAATATTATTTATTTACATGTTTTTTCTTGTTTCGATTGCTATATTGGCGTATACGTGTTCACTAAATGTTGCTAGGGCAAAAAGTTGGATTCGCTTTGGAAAATTAGGTTAGATTGCTCCTACCTGTTATTTGAACTGTTTACATCATCAACGTGGCATGATTGCTATGTTTGAGTACTTATATCATTATATATTTATGTCTGGTTTATTGATTCTATGTATTTTTTCTGTACACATACGTTCGAATTCATATCTAGTTGGGGTATAATTGACTCATTCGGTGGTTGTTTGGTGGGTTCATCGCGTTTGGATGTTTGGTTGAAGCCTGTTGGTTGGATTTGGGGGCAAGTTTTGTGTTTTCCATCCATGTATTTCATTTGTATATAATATCTATAGGAATAGTATGGTACAATAGTTGGTTGTTGACGGGTTGGTGTATATATTTATTGGGATGAAGTAGCTTCGTTACGAGAATCTATCCACCCCATAATGCATTATCAAGTTTTGAACAGATATATCGGCGTATACGTGTGAACACGTATATTGGCGTATACGTGTTCACTAAATGTTGCTAGGGCAAAAAGTTGGATTCGCTTTGGAAAATTAGGTTAGATTACTCCTACCTGTTATTTGAACTGTTTACATCATCAACGTGGCATGATTGCTATGTTTGAGTACTTATATCATTATATATTTATGTCTGGTTTATTGATTCTATGTATTTTTTCTGTACACATACGTTCGTATTCATATCTAGTTGGGGTATAATTGACTCATTCGGTGGTTGTTTGGTGGGTTCATCGCGTTTGGATGTTTGGTTGAAGCCTGTTGGTTGGATTTGGGGGCAAGTTTTGTGTTTTCCATCCATGTATTTCATTTGTATATAATATCTATAGGAATAGTATGGTACAATAGTTGGTTGTTGACGGGTTGGTGTATATATTTATTGGGATGCAGTAGCTTCGTTACGAGAATCTATCCACCCCATAATGCATTATCCAGTTTTGAACAGATATATCGGCGTTACCATGTATCCGCATGTTGCAAATGGACCGTTATCAAGCGTATGTAGACTGTTCGGTTAGTCTTGTCTCGATTTTTTTGTATGGTGAGTATCGTTTGTATGCCCTATAGAAAAAGTAGCTGAACGATATGGATGTATTGCAAGTTATTATATTGTGTTATGTATACATATTGTTTTCATAATTTTGAAAAGTTGTCTCATACAGTTATAGGAATTTTTAGAATATTTTAGGTTTGCATCTTCAATGTAGCACAATATTTCAGGCATAATTGGTAGGTTATTGCATAATTTTTTTAAGGGAAAGATTATATGTATAATTAGTCAAGTGACATTAAAGTTTGCAAAAAAAGTCGGTTCCTCGTAAAAATTGTACTCAGCTGTCACTCGCTTTAAATTAAAATTAAATCGACAATTGACAAATAAACAATCCTAAGGTAGAGGAAATTTCATACGGAAAGAAGTGAAAAGTCACAACAGTGTGGGGCTGGAACGACATTCTGAACCACTGACACCTCTCCTGTTGCCTTAGGTTACCAGAAGATAATTCGCTCGTGGCACTCCCCCGCTGCACCGCCAAGTTCAGACGTTGCCGGAACCACAGGGGTTCCCAAGGTTCTCCCGATGCCTCAACCAGGCGATGACATAGCTCTTGTGTAATCTTGGATGTAGTCTCTCCGTAGCTGCCTGCGGTTTCTATAGAGACAGGCTTAAACTGAAAACACCTGGCAAGGTCCCTATAATTAACTCGCTTTCGGCACTCAGCTTCGCTAGCGGCTGATCCTGAATCCACTGCACTATTATTAAGGTGAGTCTCCGCAAATGTGTCGACGCACGTGCTGTCACCAGCAGAGACTCTTGCCCTCCCGGAAAGTGGATGTAGTGAGGCCATCTGGGCGCCGGCCATCTCCTCTATCAGTACCAACGGGCTCAAGCAAGCATGGTATGCCGGCCATCTCCTGTATCAGTACCAACGGGCTCAAGCAAGCATGGTGTGCCGGCCATCCCCTCTATCAGTACCAACGGGCTCAAGCAATGGTATGCCGGCCATCCCCTCTATCAGGACCAACGGGCTGAAGCAAGCATGGTGTGCCGGCCATCTCCTCTATCAGTATCAACGGGCTCAAGCAAGCATGGTATGCCGGCCATCCCCTCTATCAGTACCAACGGGCTGAAGCAAGCATGGTATGCCGGTCATCCCCTCTATCAGTACCAACGGGCTGAAGCAAGCACGGTATGCCGGCCGTCTGCAAAGTCCTCTTCACAATGTCATTCAGAGCTGCGTGTCTCGGATGACGACCAGCACTGTAGCGGCATGACAGGCCATGCAGACCCCTCTCATCAACCCGACCCCCGCACCGACAGGTGTGCGGTTCACAAATGACCACTCCAAGACGGAGAGCGACAGACACACCCAGAGTGTCTGGGTCCAGCTGAGTGCCGATTGATGGATCAGGAAAGGCGTCCAGCCAAAGACCAAATTCCCTTCTGGAGGCTGCCTTCAGGCGCGCCACCCCAACTTGATCTGCTCCACTTAGCAATGCATTGAAACATGCCTCAGCAAGCGGCAGGTCCCAAGCCTTCTGCTTGGACTTGAACTCCATCTCCGGTTGGTTGCCCCCATTCACCTCAAGCTCCACGCGGCAATTGCTTCTTGTAGCTCACCTGCTTCAGCCAGACCGGTAACACGGGAATGAACGGCTTCGAAAATGTTGCTCGCGGAGTGCATGGAAGGAATGAAGGCCGGAGAGCAATATCTGCCGCTCTTTTTATTCCGAGCCCCCCCATTTTAACTGGGAGAGTTGCTTGGGTGTAGGAAGTCCCATCAATTGATACATTTGTTATGTTTGTTAGAGTCTGCTGGACGGTTTGATCGAAGATCTCTGGTTCATCGATTTGCCTATATGCGAGGGAAGCTCTTGGGACGCACTGAAGCTTCGGGAGAGAAACAGTTCTTGAGCAAGGTGAATGCTTGGTGATTATCGAGCATGACCAATCATTCTGCCATTCACTTAAAATTTTCGTGTTTGTCCCTGATGGCAATATGGATGCCTGCACTATTATTATACGCTTGAACATATACATGTACGAACGCATAGTCAACGTTGTGATACTGTTGAGGGAGGATGCAGTATAGCTTGATTTGGCGTTTTTTCAATACTAGTGGAGGAATGAGGAGTGTGCACTAAATTTGCAGCAAACAAATAAAATTGATCAAAGATAATTTGACAAGTGATTTATGGCATCATGGCAAACAAAATCATGGTCCAGTTTATAAAACTTATGAAGTCGAATATGATAATAATATGTGTAGTGCCAGGAGATGTTGAAGAAAAAGTAATAAAACCCAATGTGAGACCATGTGTCAATTTGTGTTGAAACATGGTGACGCACATGAATTACTTATAACATTCAAACAATCTACGTTTAAAAATGAGCGATTTTTTTCTAAACGATATAGGCAGATAGTGACCACGAAGTAATGCAGAACTAGTGGAAGTGATATGAAGAACCGGGTGGAGAGCTTCATATGTATAGGCTTGAATACTTTGTGTTAAAAAATACGTAACTTCTGATTAAAATAGGTTAGGTTATGCTAGGGTGGGTACGAATAACATACAGGTGAAAGTGATGTAAAATTTGTGTCAAATTTGAAATTAATATGAATTACCTGTAACATTCAAACAAATCAGAGCTCAAATTGGGGGGTCTTTACTCAATCAAAATTGGAAGAGTGAATTCAAACTGCAACTGAGCGATCAAAATGTAGAGCCAAGTGGAGATATTTTATATGAGTAAATCTTAAATCAAAGACTGAATCTCGAACGATGACACATAATTCTTGGTTAGGTGGACCAGTGGAAGCTTAAACAAGACTATCATCTCGTATAATCACCGGGCCCCGACTTGAAATTTGGTGTAATGCAGTCTACCTATGACAAATACAGAGTTTGAAAAGCAATACATGAAAGGTATCGAACGACCCGCATACATAAATCTCAAGAAAAAAAATCAGCTATATCATTCAAACAATCACATAATATATTTATGAACAAATGGACGAAACAAGGCTAAATTAAAATTGGAAGAGTGTTTTCGAACTGCTAGTGATAGAAAAAATGTAGAGCAAAGTGGATATGTATAGAGCATAAATCACTGAAAGAAGTATCTTACATAAGCATGAAGAGTTGAATATAAGAACATAATTCTTGGTTAAGACAGGATAGGTTAGGATGGGTGAGCATAACATATAGGTACACACAAACACCTACACAGACGCACGAAAATTGCAGACTCATAGCAAAAAAAGCAAAAAAATGCTACATATAATGATGTTGGTGTGATGTCTCTTATATCTTCAATCTATAGCAAACTGTTACAGATGATAACTATTTTGTACTGTGTCATGCGAAAATAAATACAAGGTCATTCGTTTGTGTGAAACTGGATGCACATAAGAATTACTTGTAACAATCAATCCATCTAAGATTGAAAATGGCGTCTCTCTGCTAACTAATATAAGTCGAGAGTGACAACGAAATAAATAACAAATATGTTGAAGTAATGTTTAGAGTCGTGAGGAGGGCTTCATATGTATATATCAATGACTGAATCCAAAAAAGTTAGATTAGGTTAGAATATGATGGGGTGTGAATAACATGTAAAAGTGATGTAGAATTGTGTCAAAAAATCAAGAATCAGATGAAAATAGCCATGACAATCAACGCTCGATGTAATTTACACATGAAAAATGTATGAAATTTGCTAGATCAAATATGGTAGTGTGTATCAAAAGTGCAAAGGATAGATCAAAATGTAGACTCGAGTAGACATGTATAGAGCATAAATCCTAAAACACTGAAAAAGTCCTATTTAAGCATGAAAAGTCGATCGATAATACATTATTATTGGTTAGAATGGGTTAGGTTAGGTAAGGATGATGAGTTCTTTTAACCTATCATGATGTGAAGCTGGTTCACATTAAATATCACGTAACAAAAGCAAGGGCCCTAATTCTAATGGAAATCACAGATCAGAGGTAAAATGCTACAGACGTTAATCGAGCCTGTATATGTGTACAAATGTGTGTATATGCCTACATTATGCTGGCACATGTGCTGACACAGTTGCTGCTATTGCCATGTATATGCCTACATGGTGCTGGCATCGACCCTGTATATGCGTACATGGTGTGTGACATGAAAAAAACTGCGTAAATAGAACCATGTGAAGTGATTTGATATGGATAACGAATAAATCCCATTACAGATCAGAAGTAAAATGTTACAGATGGAGAACGAGCCTGTACAATAGTGCAAATGTGTGTATGTGTCTACATGGTGCCGGTAGATGTGCCGGCACAGTGCCGTCACACGTGCCGCCATCGACCTTGTATATATGCATTGTGCCGGCACATGTGCCGGCACAATGCCGCCAACGACAGTGTTTATGCCTACATGGTGTGTGATAATAAAAAAAAACGTAAAATAAAACCATGCGGAGTGATTTGATTTGTACATCGCACAAAATACCGAGTAAATATCATACATAACCATCAACCTTGAATGAAGTATATCATTATTGGTTAAGTTGGTTGGGTTGTCTAGGGGGTTAATGCAGCTGGCAGTGTATATCTACCCTTTTTGCTCCCATTGATATTTGATCTATGTTGACGTACATTGATATATATTCCGCTCTTTATGTACGTTAGACTTATCCTAGATCTTGTTGATTGCGGCCCTTACATCACAGAATTATAGTAAAATGTTGAAGTGGATTTATTCAATATTCCTTATTGTAGACGACATCACGCAGCCTCGTCTCAGTCCCACTTTCACTGTGAACCAATCACTCACCTCGCACCCCACTCTGACACATGCTCGGCTGTAAGCATAGAAACTCTGCACCGCTTTCAACAGATGTCCGCCCACTCCATACAAACGCAACACCCTCCACAGCGCTTTCCTGTCAATCCTGTCGTATGCCTTCTCCAGATACATGAAGGCCCGGAACACATCCTTTCCTTT
>SDVV010016856.1:0-14130 GCA_016164225.1 Gammarus roeselii | reverse complement strand
GCCCTTGGCATCCCGCTGTCGGGATGGTCGTGGGTGGGGGGGGCCCGGCCATTATGACGCGGCGGGGGTAAACCAGTGAAAACTGTCGGGCCCTGCTGCTGACGACGGTTCCTCGGTACATTCGGGACCCAGAGTGTAAGTTGAGGGGCTACCGGCCGGACCCTTTAGCACAAAAGGGCTAAGTTGTGTGAGTGTGAGCGTGTGAAGGTGTGAGGTGCTCCTTGCCGTCGGCCACCTCCCGTTCTGGGGGATGCGGCCTAGTGTCTGTATCTGTATTAGTAGCACTGGAAACCAATCACTATATCAATGTGAAGTGATGACTCCCTACTTATTATACCTTATCTGTTAATTAGTTGCCGGTCTCATCCCGGATTTAGGCCCGTTCATCAGCTGATGAAGCGATAGTTCGCTCAACACGAAGCACGGTAATTGGGGACAGTATTTGAGGTGATGTGTCACAACGGCTGATGAAGCGATAGTTCGCTCAACACGAAGCACGGTAAATGGGGACAGTATTTGAGGTGATGTGTCACAACGGCTGATGAAGCGATAGTTCGCTCAACACGAAGCACGGTAAATGGGGACAGTATTTGAGGTGATGTGTCACAACTTGAACAATATATACATCAGTGCATGACGAGATGTAGCATGAGCTCTACTAAAATGCTTTCATGGAATGTGGATTAGCAAACGATAAAACAATTTTTGAATCTGACTCGGGCACCCTAGTTCATTTGTGCCTGGATCGTTGAAGAATTATTCGCATGATCCGTAATATATCTACTGAATGAGTGCGTTGCTCTAATGATAGCTGATTGTTACACATATGTACTTCGGTTGGAACTACAAAATACCTTCATCCTTCATATTATAAATCACCGATCTACATCGGTGAACAATATTTTACCACGGTATTTTACTTCATTACACACAGTTCACCAAATTGTGGTCTCAACTGATGTATGATGGCGAAAATGTAATATATTATGTTGATATAATTCCAGCACGTTGGTCAAATGGGGCAGGTATTCGTCACTATTAACAATGGACATTTATTAGACACTGAATGTAGTTAAGCAAGGCGAAACTTGAACCCGAGGGAGACTATCTCGCCTGCCTCTTAAATAGTATACAGTCAGCGAGAAAACCCTCGTTGGAGGAAAAAAATGTATTGGCGCTGAGTTGGATAGAAAGTCGGAATCGGTGTGCGACTATTCGTGAAAAGGTTTACGCACACCCTTCAATGAGGCGAAAAAGCTGTATTATCCCAAAATTTATATATTTAAACGCTAGTTCTTCTTTACAGAGAGTAACCTCGAAATAATTAGTTTGCCATATTGGTATCTACAAACTTTTATTTAACTATAGTTAACAGATCGGATTTGCTCATGCTAACTTTTTTACGCCTTCAAAGATAATGAAGCGTCAGATTCATTTCAAGTGTTTTGTATTTTCCCCAACATAGATCCCACACGTAACTTGACATATTGGCATATAACCTAATGTAGTTTTGTAACCTTTATGACATTCGACATTACAGAGGTAAACATTTGAAGATTTTGCCAAATTAAACCAAACCCTCGGTAAATCATAAAATCTTAAGGACGTCAGGTAAACGGACATTATCAACCAGCAGTAGTAGAAGTAGTAGGCCTGGTTCGGGTCAAATAATCTTTTCTGGTTTAATTCAAGATTAAATTTGCAGTACAAATGGCCCAGCTTAGATGCGGTGCCCATCATTCCTGGGCTGGTTGGAGCTGAAGGCTACACCGGAGCTTCTTGACATCTTCAGCGGCAATAGTACCTACCCCACATGTTCTTAATACGTGGTGGATCAGTCTCTCAGTGTTTTTCGAGGCGGGTTTCAAAGGTGTTAGCGTTAATGATATAAAACACATCATCTGGTCAACGGTTCCAAGTTATCGGTATCTCGATTGGGAAAAAGTGTCCGCAACTAATGTTCGAATCATTCTGGCTGCAGTTTTTGCCCAGTAATTCTTTTCCCTGCGTTATAATTTTGATTAAAGAGGTATTCAGAGCTAGCTCCATTAAACGCAATTTTTTAAGGTTTCTATTACTGACCTCTAAGTCGTCTTCTTTCAAGTGACACCGGTTAAATTTCACCACGTCGTTGCGAGTATGTCATATGGCTTAGATCCGTAATAACTTTTCTTGCTCGGTAATTTATGCATTTAAATCAATTGCTTCACTTTATTTCACTATCATGCAGGAACCATTTCAGATGTCAGCGTATTAAATCCGTTTCCTGTTGACATTAAATGGACTCAAATCGAGAGTTGACGATACTCATTCATCCGATAACCAACATGAAATAATAGCTTCATATGTTTTGATTAGAGGTGTGATTGATTGTATTATTTAGAGCTCCTTTGTTTGTAACAGGAGTCAACTTGCTGAAAAATATTGATTATCAGTGGAATCCATTTAATTGATGGGTTCAACTGATACCAATTTTCCCCCTAATTAGGAGGGTGGCTAAGTTAGGCTGACATAGATGGGGGAGGCGCCCAATCTTCGTGCCTCAAGACTGCCGCTTCCATACCGAAGCTCGAACTCGCGACATGCAGCACCAGAGGCTGGCTCTACAGTCGGATAAGCTAACCACTTAGTCGCGGCGGTTTCATTTTTCATTAGGTGATAATAAACATTAGGGAGTATGGAGTAATGAACCATGACATCGTTTGATTAGATCACAAGCGTCGAGACTTACTCTATTCCAGCGTGATGGAACTTCTAACATTGTACTGGTATCATGATTACTGGGTAATGATAATGTGATGTTTATTCCGTTATGATGAGTCGATTTTGAACCCTTATGAAGTTACCCGTCGCTTGTCGGCCTGAATGAAAATCTTCTAAAATATATCCGAATTCATAGGCATTATCGATGATGATGTTCGTAAAAGAATTTGAAATGTATCGAGGCGATATATATTTAATCACAGTTCGGGAATATTCACATTCATTTATCTCACTAATCAAAATCGTAATTCGGCGATGACCTATGACAACTATAAGGAGAAGGGGAAGGATGTAAAGCGAGTGCTGAAGAGAACCAAAAGGAACGCTGAGGCCAGGTGGGGCAGACGGTTGTGCCAGAATTTTAAGGAGAACAAAAATATGTTCTGGAAAGCGGTTAGGTGGGTGAGACAGTGAGAGACCGGAAAGGAAGAGGCGGTAAAAGATGAAAACGGCCAGTTGTTGACGAATAGTGGTCATGTACGGAAAAGGGGGGCCGAGCATTTTGATGTATTGTTGAATGTCAAGGATGACAGAGAGGCTGACATTGTTGCTGTGGGTAGTGGTGCGCCGATACCGGTTCCTGGAGAGAGACTTGTTGCTGACATTAGTAGGGAAAAAGTGCAGAAGGCGGTGGTGGGGTGATGAAAGCAGGAAAAGCCCCTGGTTTGGATGGCATTGCGACTAAGTGCCTGAAAAGGCTGGAATAACGACAGTCGAATGGTTGGTGATGCTTCTTAACATTTGTTTTGTGACGGGCGTGGCACCAATTGAGTGGCGCGGTGCCACATAGTCCCGCTGTATAAGGGCAAATGATAAATAAATAAATGCTGCAGCTCAAGAGGTATCAGTGTGTTGTGTGTGGTCGGAAAGTTGTATGGGAGAATGCCGATCAAAAGTATTAAATAATGTACGCATTGCGCAATTGGAGAGGAGCATTGTGGATTTATGAGTTATGCAGCGAGACAGATTTGTGAGAAGTACCTTGCAAAGGGAAAGGAAGTATTCTGGGCCTTCATGAATTTGGAAAAGGCATACGAACGGATAGACAGGGAAGCGTTGTGGATGATGTTGCGATTGTATGGAGTGGCCAAAAAGCTGTTGAAAGCGGTGCAGAGTTTCTATGTTGGCAGCCGAGCATTTGTCATAGATGGAAGCGAGGTGAGTGATTGTCTCTGGCTGTTCAATCTCTATATGGACGGAGTGGGCATGGAGGTGAACACTAGTGTGCTGGGTCGGGGCTAGGAGCTGTTGGAATCGAATGGGCGGAGTTGGCAGTTGAGACAGTTGCTGTTTGCCGATGATATGGCGCTGGCGGCGGATTCAGAAGAGGAGCTTTGTAGGCTAGTGCCTGAGATTGGTAGACTGTGGGAGAGGAGGTAACTTTGAGTAAACGTGGGTAAAAGTGAAGTAATGAGATGCTCGAGGACTGCCGATGCCTGCAGAATTAGTATCCTCTTAAATGGATAGTTGTTGGAAGAAGTTCATTGTTTTAAGTATCTGGGCTCCCATGTGGAAAAGACTGAACTAGTGGTAACTGGGGTGAAGTTGCGAGTGAAGGAGGGGTGTAAAGCGTTGGGTACATTAGAGAGCGTAATGAGCTGCAGGACGTTGGGTATACAAGCAAAGAGGGTGTCGTTGTTCCAACTGTGCGATACGAGGTGAAACTTGGGGGTGAGAGCCGAGGAGAGAAGTTGGTTGAATGTTCTCGAGATGAAATGTTTGAGCAGCATGGCTGAAGTGTCGCTGAGAGACAGATTCACTAAAGACGTGGTTCGAATCAGAACAGGGATGGTAAAGAAGTTAGAGGACAGAGTTGATTCGCGTGTTCTGATATGGTTCGGACACATGGTGAGGATGTATGAAGGGAGATCGGTTAGAAGGGTGTTGAAGGCAGAGGCGAGTGGACGTAGGCCTAGAGAGAGACCGAGGTTTGGGTGGATATATGGTGTGAAGCAGGCGTTAGGAAGGAGAGACGTGAGTGTGGTGGTAGCGAGAGAGCATGCACTGGATAGGCGTGAGTGGAGAATGATTGTGAACGGATGAATTTTGACGCTGGCCTGACGTACTCCCCCGCCCAAGGCATATCGTTGAGAGACGAGACGGCGTGGGCGGAGAACCCGGTCACCATGACGCGGCAGTGGTAAACCAGTCACACTATCGGGCCCTGCTGCCGACACTGACCTCTAACTGCTCTCATGACCCGGAGTGTGTGTTGCCGGGTTTTGGGCCTGACCCTTTTGCGTAAAAGGGCTAAGGTGTGCGAGTGTTAGTGTATGAGAGTGTGAGGTGCGTTTTGCCGTCGGCCACCTCCCTGATGGGGATTTCAGTCAAGTGTCTGTATTTGTATCTGTATCTTTATTGTCAATTTGGAGTAGGGGTATTATTTGGAGACAAGCATCCTCAATTGCTCCCTCAGAAATGTACACTGTGTCTGTTCAATAAAAGTTCGTTGGAGATCAGACCTTCATTAGATTATTGTTCCCTCCATTTCCTCAGTTGGACACGGTTTCATTTCCGAAATTTGCTGAATTGAAAGAATCGAACGAGTTATTGGATCAACGACATGACACGACAGGATCAACGCAAGCGAATGAGGGCTTCGCATGCCGGTCTATTGGAAACGTGTTCTATAATCTAGAACACACTCGATGATTATTTCATGTGGTAAAATATCAATAATCGTTTTCTCTTCTAGAAGCTCTTGAGACGTGATGTAGTTACAGTCATAGTTGGAACATCTATTTCACAATCTATACTTCAAATCCAGAATTGGTTGTTACGGAATCGTTCGGAAAATGATGGAAACCATAAACCTAAAAAAATAACATTTGATATGACTAAACAATATGGTAAACATAATTCATTGACACAGAATGAATGAAGCGTTTGATTGAACAACTTTTAGTAGCAGCAAACGTGTTCGGAAGCTCAGACACAGTCAAGTCTTCCATAAATATACGAATCGCTTCTTCGAACACAAGACTCGTCTGAAAGCATGCCAGTGCACAGGTCGAGTAAAATCACTTCTACATACTTTGATCCAAATGGTGTACGTGTATTTCATGTATTCAAAGCATGCATGGATCAGGTTTGAATCATAAACATGTATAGATGCATTAATTCGGTGCAACTAATAACTTGGATTTTATTTGAAGTGATAAAGAAATCTCGCAATAAATGTGCTGCGAACATACGCAAACAAGACAGAGTTTTGGAAAAAAGTTGATGTATTTTAAAGTCATGATAAGTTTTGGGGCTCATAACTTACCAAAATGAACAAACAACTAGCAACAACTCATATGCCAACATTTTGGCAGCGTCACATGTTCTACTAACAATACACTAGATCTTAAAACTCATCAGCAACTACATATTAAAAATAACTTTGGAGACATGGTATATGTACATATAATATTGATCTTGAATGAAGTCATTGATTGGCACCCAGTTTGTATTACAATGAACAATCTCATAGAAAAAGTCGACAACTGCGACGTAGCGCCGGTTAATTTGTTCCTGGGCATGCTACTAATTTAAGTTTTGTTTCAAGAGTTTCCTTCGAATGTACATAGCTCTGATCTGATTATGAATAACTTATCTTTGCTTGTCACGTGTCTGGACTAAATGCTGACGGTGCTTAATATGTACAGTGATTGAGAGAGCGTAGGATATCAAGATGATCCACGCGCGCGCGTGTGTGTGTGTGTGTGTGTGTGTGCGTGTGTGTGAGTGTGTGTATGTGTGTGTGAGGGTGTGGGTGTGTGTGTGTGTGTGTGTGTGTGTGTCTGTGTCTGTTTGTGTGTGTGTGTGTGTGTGTGTGTGTGTGTGTGTGTGTGTGTGTGTGTGTGTGTGTGTGTGTGTGTGTGTGTGTGTGTGTGTGTGTGTGTGTGTGTGTGTGTGTGTGTGTGTGTGTGTGTGTGTGTGTGTGTGTGTGTGAGTAGACTGCATACTCTTATTCGAATCCTAAGTCGAGTATTCACGCGTTTTCCTCGTTTTTCGTACCCAAGTAAATGACCCCCTCAACCGTGCTTTGACCGCCAGCTGAGCCTTTCTCAGGATTGCGTCTTCGCTTACTTGGTAAGGGCGGATAATGGTTTCCCATAGCGACCTTCGATAATATTTTATGAGGTGGGGAAAATCGAGTGTCTGCAGGGGAGAGGTCTTGGGAAAGAATGGGAAAAGTATATGGTTACTGAAATGGGACGAAAAACATTTATTAAATTTTCGTGAGGCTCGAATGTGATTTCATCTTGCGGAAACTTATTGCATTACACGAGGTGGTTCTGTGTAGGGAAAATGAAAGGATCCATGTTCTGTAAGCGAGCCGCGAAGATTGTTCTGTTACGCTTCGATACCAAATAAGATAAAAAAAAATTACCAACGCCGATTTGCAGCGGAATAGCAAATCATTTGTGACGAATCATTGTTGAGCAGAAAAATCACTCCGGTGAAGTTATTTTTCATCCGTGGATATTTTTCCGTTGTGGATAACACAATAGAACAACAGCCAATAAAATTACAGAAGGGATTATACGAATATTCTGGGTAATAAACAACCACAAATTTTGGTAGAATATCATACTATAATTTCTGCCGGGTAATAACTAATAGTTACTTGAATGAGGGAAAATATGAACAAATAGAAAAGAAACCAATTCCAAAGAAATATTGACCAATCGAAAGTTCCCGCTCCGATCATCCCTAAACTTTTCGTCTACCATCTCAAGTAATCTTCCCACATCTCGGGGCTTATCACCACCCAGTCGATATACAAACTTTAGGAAAGAGAGGCGAAAAACTCTCATGTAAATCATACATTAATGGATGTTATAAATATATGCATTTTTTGAATTCATAACTCAGTAACTTTGTAATTACAGTGTAAGCCGAGAGATTAGATAAACTGCAAATCTTACATCAACAGTAAATTCGGGAAGATAAAACACGGTTATGTCCCCAAGTACGGTGGGCCCGAATGTGCGTGAATGAATGAAATTCGAAAGCGGAACGGAGTTACGTGACGCTCCCTTTTCCAATATACTGGGTGAATGGAAGGTAATGGAAGTTCCAACTGCCTGACCCTGCGGAAACACAACGAGTTGTGGTTGACGTCCCCCACGTCGGTCAATAAATATTTTGTTCAGCATTCTATGGTTGATGACATTTCAACTCACACTTAGATAAAGACATTTCATGTGTCAAGAACTTTTTCGACAGCAACAGGATGGCCCACATCAGATTAGCAATACAGGCTCATGATCACAATTGTGACGTCATTTGGCAGGACTACTCCTAGAAGTGCTTTGAATTGGTGAGCCTATTGACCTAACTTGCGCATGTTTGGAGCTCTGCAAACAAGTAGTTCGGGATGATGGCCTTTGTCTTCTGGCTCCGCTCCGGCGAGAAGTAGTTTGAACGAGTTCTATGGCGGGATGAAAGATGACTTTGTGAAAGGCTCGTATCCAAACAAGCGGACCAGTTGTTACTTGGATGTCATTCAACTTTCAGGACGAAGTGGATTGCTGAAGACAAACAGACGGAAGCTTAAATGTTGGGTGGACATCGTGGACAAGTCGGTGCCTGCCACCCGCAAAGGCTTGCCACAAAGCCAAAATAGGAGTCTTTGAGCTTGTTCTAACCTAATGCAGACACTTTAAGGGTTTTTCAACCGAACGCTCAACCATGTCAACTTTTTCGATCGAATTATTTAGAACCATTTACAGGAGCGATTATTTTTGTGACAATCTTCCTAGATCATGCAAAAGGGGGGAGATATGAACGAGAAACAAAATCTTAATTACAAAAACTGGGGAGTAACTTATGTTGAACATGGGCATCAAATTTAAAAATGTGTACAATTGTAAATGCGGAATACATATCGTAAATGACAAATTTGGTTAGTTCAACAGATGAAAAGTCTTTAGAGGAGTTCGATATCACACGAGTACAGTTTCTAGTCGATTTGTCTTGCAAATTACTCATCGTTATGTTGCTGACAGTCTTTGACAATTCACCGCGCAGCCTCTTGTGAATCCATCTCTTATAATCCGTGTACCCTTCAATTATTCATGTGATTGCAATCAACAAACAATAATATAATATAAATCGACAATAATTGTCAGTGCCCACAATATCGAAACGATCCAGAAAGCGAACGTTCTTCCCATGTGCTTACAATATTTGTCCATGCATAGGGCCGTCATTTTTATAATTGCAAACATGTCATTGTAGTCAAACATTGCAGCTGCATATCATGCCAGATTGTCAGGACCCTCGGGTGCGTTCGGCACGAACTGATGATAGGTATTGCTCACAACACGCTGGAAATTAATTGAACGGTCGAGTAACATCATGTTGAAAAAGTTCACTTGCAGTGCTGCAGTAATTTGAGTCGTACGATTGGGTTGCTATGCCATGCAAGTGTTGATTTCTGAGAGTTTGAAGTTACATATCCTGGCTACTATGCACGTATAACGGCTGATACAAGCATTGAAGATACGCGGTGATAATAATATTCTTACGGATCTTTTCATCAACCAAAGAAACAAATACGCTGAAACACACTAGAAGTGTTTGAAAATAGAAACATGTCTCAGAATTTAGTTAGACAACAGCTCCTCAGGTACACTGTTATGATACTTCTTTTAACATTCCGAAAAATGTCATGACACCATTGACTTAATTTGTTCAAAACAATTATTGAAAATACTCAGGAAAATCACGCAATCTCTTCTTGTCATGAATTATAATTATGTGTATACGTTTAGATTTTCAATCTCTCCTTATGATGTCGTGTCTCAAATATGCATAGCATCATGGTTTATTTGTTCTTTATGTTACCGGAATCGTTAAGACCTGCATGTATTACAAAGGAACGTGACTCAATTTTTTTGAAATATTTGAATAGTTTAATTTCTTTTTACTTTGCAAACATTGATTTGTATGTATACATATTGTGTCAATGTCATCGTGGGAATATTTTCAAATAATATTTGTTCACATCTTTGATACCTGGGATCATAGTTGCATTCAGTTTTCAAAATGATGGAAGCACACTCCATGTAAAACATTATACATGCATGCATTTTGTACACAAAAACATAAAAAAATACCTAAATCATTTGATACCCATACACGTCTCACGATATAACTATCTAAAATCCTTTGCAGCAGATTTCGGTCGTGTTGTATATGTTCTCACTGTTTAGGACAGTGGGGTCGATAACTTATGATAGGTCCATAACCAGAGGGATGGCACATATAACACATATTTTTCATACATCGCGTATTCAAACATTTGATTTCATTGTAGATGTTCCTTATTGTTTCAGATTCAATTCATGAAAATGAAACCAAGACAAAATTTGATTGAAGAGATGAGAAGAAGTACCTGCATGTGTTTGGAAACACTTCCCCTAAAATGTCGACTATTTTTATTGTCTTCCTTTTCTTTTGTTTCAGAAAGCAACGTTTTCCTGCATAAACAAAATTATTGTGTCAATTTCGTCATGAACTAAATTCATCCGACAAAATTTAATTGGGAAATCATTTCATTAAATAATAAACCATGTGGAACACTTTTAAGCAACAAAATTCCCTCTCTTTTCACAGATATAATAATAAAAATTAACATCAACTATGGGACAAACAAACAGAAAGTGGGCCAGTCTCACTTCTGCACTGCAGCGAGCGATATTCCAACGGGTCTCCAACATAGGAAAGATGTTGGACTGTATTCCTATTATAAAAAATTTATGTAGCTCGTCGTAGCATCACCTGTTGGCATGATATCGGGCCATTACTGAACATGATCCCGACCGAACTCCTGACCCTTGCTATCTCTGCAGTGTGCTTTCCAAAGGCAACCCAGCTGAGAGGTTCCAAAAGTTGGAAAACATTTACAGCTATGAAATACATTCGTTCCAAAATGATTGTTACAAAATTTGAAACAATGACAACTGCTGGATTTATCACAAATCCAAAAGCTCCAAATGAGATATCTAGCGGTCAATTATTTACACGAAAATTGATGGAATTTGAATTACGATGCCAACCTGATATGAAGATGCCAATATTCGATTACGAATACGCGTAATTTCCCAAAAGAATATCCATGGATCTTTTTTTGTTGTAAAAAATTCATATTCAATAATCAGACAAATAGATCGATTTATTTTTAATAAATTATATTAGTTTCCTTTAACATTCCGGAATATCATACTCAAAATGGTAAATTGTACCTCAACTATAACAATTCGATTGTATTTCCACTGGGCAGCATGTTTCTGGCTGATTACTCACTGCCATGATAGAAACGTCTGCATTGACGAATGAATTTCCATTATATAGGTTCATGTCTTCCTTCTTTTTGCTGAATAATGGGCCCATTGTTCAGTTCGGTGGCAGGTCTTCTCCTGTTGGCCTCTTCTCATTTGAATACTGGCGTGGGGATCACAGGCTGAGTTGAGCGGTATTGGAGAGTGCAAAATGTTCATTTTTCCACAATTGCTGCACATCTAGGCTGTGGATAGTATTACACATTGTCCGCCCTGATTAAACCCCTTTTAGTCACCATTTCTTTAAGGATATTCTATTTGAACCAACGTTGCGTAGCTTCCACCTTAAAGTTGTGCCGATAAAACCAACTCGAAGATAACAACACCCGACTCCGATACCCGAATTTTGCCGTTCCGATCCTGCCCCGACGATGCCGATACATTTCATGCTAATTCGATTCTTTTTTATTATGTTTACTGTATATAACTGTCTAAATTGGTATAAACAAATAAATTATAAAAGTTATGTTTGATGATTTCAGTTTCTGAATATTGGTTATCTGGACGCATAACGGCCAGAAGCTACTTTAAATATTCTCAATTACATCACTGCATATCTAATGGAATCCAGATAAATATTGTAATTGAAATATAAAAAAACAAAGCGAAGATAAATAAACAGCTAAAAATGTGTGCTTCACTTAAAAAACAAATTCATACATCGATACAACGGTCCACCTTTAACCAAGCGCAGCCCACACAAAATGCTGAGTACTGACGCCAGTTAAATGAGAACTCAAACATAAACATATGGCGGAAAATATTCACCAAAACCTAAAACGCAATATTGCTTAGGTATCCGTTATTTGTGATCATTTTCTTCCATCTTTTTTTAGCGAAATATGATTACATCAATATCATATACAATAAACTATGCCATGACGCGTAAGCACAATTAGTTATATCTGAGATATGAATCAAAAGCTGCTTACTAAAAAAAAACAATCACTAGTGGAAGTTATGTTACCGTATGGTGTTACAAAATAGCGGCACTAAGCCGGTACTGCGATAATGCGAAAGGATCAGAATCTGACACACGTATTTGAAATTGAGGCTGCAGTAACTCTGCTTGCTGCAAAGCATCGATCATTTCTTGCTGATGCCGATATCAAGACTGACAACACCAAAAAACACCGATGACCTCCGATATTAAATCTGATAGTTCGGCCCAGCACTTATCTAATCTATGACCGATGGTGTTACAGGCGACCGCATTTATTAACCCACTGCCAAAGGGTCGCTATCCCTGGCGCTAAATTCTTTTATAGCTAACGTCAGATTAGCCCCTTTCATCTCCGTCAACTGCCTTATCAGCCCCAAGTTGTTCCGACTACCAGCCTACGGTACCATTTTTTAACAGCGAACATCCATAGCGTTCCTCCGTCACACCAGCCACTGTCATATCTGCCAGTGACATTCTGTCGAAAATCTGTTTCAGCCCATGTCAGAATCAGCCACCAGTCATACCATTTTACCGGTTATCACTTTAATGAAACTTTTCCTGCCCAACCTAACCTAACCTAGGGTACGTGTTTCTAACCCGCGGGGCAAAGGTACGTATTTCTAACCCGCGGGACAAACATACGTATTTTTGTAGAGTATGTAATGCCGTTTTTTAGCGTTTTTTTATTGAAGTTTCATTAAAGTGATAACTGTTAGGTTGGTACGCCTGTTTCGTTGTAATGACAGTGGCAGATATGACAGAGGCAGATTTTGAAGTGGTGGAAAATGCGTGTGGGCTGAATCATCTTTAGGTAGAAAGCACGTGGGATGAAAGATTTTTAGCGGTTATGACAGTGTCCGGCCATGACAGTGAGGTGAAGTGAAGTGGCGATAGTGTGCGTGTGCGGGAATAATTTTAGCGCGAACGCTGGGCTTCCCTGCCAAATCATGCATAGTATATCTTCGAACGAGAACCTATTAAGCCGTACGTATATTTGTTTAATTGAAATGGTCATTTATATTGATCAACCAAATGTTTCAAGGCGCACTAGATTTCGTGTCATCAAAATTTTGTTGACAGTTTCTATCAGTGCAATATTGTTCATTTAATAACATGGGAGTCATATAAAGCGTCAAAGTAGTCTAATAAATTTTCTGGAATGTATTAATAATTACCATCTGAAGAAATGCAAACGACTGATGAGCGTTTAGAAGAAGATCATGTTGCCTTTCTGCGTGTATGAACTCGTTTTAGTACTGTAGATACTTCTCAGCGCAATCTCTCCAAGCTGGCCAACTTCCATATAAACAGGGGATGGTTCCTTCACAGTAGTTTGGCTTCCTAATAATGAATACATTTTGCTCATTCACATGACGGTTAGATTACTTGTTACTGCGGTCAAATTCAGCTGATGACATTGGACGAGGCAGCGTGGCAAATTGATTAAATTCTTCTTGGTCTGACACAAGACATACGGGTCAAGAAACTGATGTTTCCTATATAAATTCAATAATATTTATATACGAAGCGCTTCCTGAAAAAGTAGTAACATATTGTTTTACACTACCACGATCCTAGAAAAATTAAGTGGTGAGAGTTCCAAAGTTAAGAGCAATTTTAATAATTATACCCCCCAGTTTCTTGTAGTGCAAATTGAGATGTAATGTATCTTTCCGTCGATAACATTTATTGTTGCAGGGACCCAAGGCGAAATTTCGCTTGTTACCCAGGAGTGTAATTTAATATAAGTGAAATCTTGCCTTGAGTGGACAATCTCTCCCAGTGTACCCCTGAAGTCAAGGTGGTAACTGTTGCCAAGATACGCACGTCGCTGATTCAATGTTTTCGGATCTGGTGATCGGCATCGCTGATGAGGGGTGACGATCATTGGTAACTCCATCAATTACAAGGTGAATTAAATACAGGTATATTGGCAGTAAAAGTTGGAAAAATCTAGATTATGGGATTTTTGTTTACGATAGGTTTCAACCAGTTTATCCTGCAAGATCAATTTGATTTCCCAGATAATTGAAAACAGTTTTTCATCTTGGATTTCCACCTAGTTATCGTAATGGGAGGTAAATAAAT
>SDVV010016855.1:0-14130 GCA_016164225.1 Gammarus roeselii | reverse complement strand
TGCAATGAACAGGCGCGAGAGGAGAATGGTTGTGAATGGTTGATTTTGACGCTGCTCTGATGTGCTTTCCCGCCCTTGGCACCCCGCTGTTGGGATGGTCGAGTGTGTTGGGGGCCCGGCTATTATGACGCGACGGGGGTTAACCAGTGAAAACTGTCGGGCCCTGCTGCTGACGACGGATCCTCGGATTGCACTTGTGACCCAGAGTGCTAGAGGGGGTACCGGCCGGACCCTTGAGCATAAAAGGGCTAAGTTGTGTGAGTGTGAGCGTCTGAGGGTGTGAGGTGCGCCTTGCCGTTGGCCACCCCCCTTTCCTGGGGGATGGGGCCTAGTGTCGGTCTGTATGCTAGTTACAAAATAGTTTGAGCACTTAGTTATTCAATTTATGTTAGCTACTTTTTGCATTCTATCATTTCAGAACAGTGGTAACTACATTATGTGAAGTTTCTGTGTATTATATATCATTTTCTGGCTCATGAAATTTATTTTTTACAATATTTTTTCTTCTCTGCTACAATTTATATTTAAGTTCTATTTGTTTCATCACCAATGTCTTGCAAGTCTGTTGGAGCCTTCGACATTACAATTTTTTTTTACATGGTAATCCCATCATCTATTATCTATTTACAGATTACTATAATCCTTATGTGTATCAAGTTGATACTGGAGTCTTGCCTATTTCAACATACAATGATCCTTTGTATCAAGTCAATACTGTTGTCTTGCATGTTTCAATATTAATATGTTCCTATTGAGTCAATACTGTTGTCTTGCCTATTTCAACATTACTATGGTCCTTGTATTGTATCAATTCAATACCGTTGTCAATTCCTTCTCCATTTTGCCACCATGTTTGATCAATTATTTTTTGTATTTGGTCTTTCTATAGGCCCTGTTTGTATTCACTATTTCTGAAAGCACCATTTGTACTCTTTTTCTAATGGTACCATTTGCATTCATATTTTCTGAAAGCACCAGTTGTTTTCACTTATTTTAAATGTACCATTTGTTTTCATTCTACAGGCTCCTTTTATATCAACTCTTCTTATAGGCACCAATTCTTATACAATATTTCTAGGAGTACCATTTGTATTCATAATTTTTAAAGATACCATTTGCATTTTCTCATGGTAAAGGCATTATTTGTATTCACTTTCTGATGGCACTGTTTGCATTCACAATTTTTGAAGTTACTATTTGTATTTGCATGTTTTAAAGGTATCTACCATTTGTATGCACTCATTGAAAAGGCACCATTTGTATTCACCCTTTACAATGCACCATTTGCATTTACTTTCTGAAGGCACCATTTGTATTTACCTTCTAAAAGCACCATTTGTATCCAATGCTACAGACCCTGTGGAGTTGGAGGGGGGCACTGAGGGAGTACACATCACCATGTCCAGGGAAGGCCGGCCCAGTGGCGAGGCCTATGTTGTGTTGGCTAATCCCGAGGACCTACCCGAGGCACAGAAAAAACACAACCAGCACATAGGCCGACGTTATGTAGAAGGTTAGCATCCTGTTGCACTTTGCCTGTTTGAGTGGCAGTGCTCATCAGCTCAAGCAAAATAAATTAGGTACTTTCACATGTGATGTGAAACTTGATTGGCTCAAGTACCAGATCCGATTAAAGACATTAAAATTAAATGCAGTTGCCCAGATTCATTGAGGAAGATAGTTTGAAGTAAATGCAATGCCTGAATAAAGTAGATTGGTGTCACTCTGAGATAAATATTAAATGGGTGGTTGTCAAGTTGTGCAGATCTGTGTGCCTTGAGTACGTGGCTTGAGTATATTTATCATTGGCAGTACACTGAATATTACTTATCAAGGCATATATCTGATCATTGTATAGTCTATAAAGGATGAAGTCATTTATATTGTGTCCATTTGCTGTTTATGTTATCCCAACTTAGTATTATCTCCGTCCAACCTGTTTGAATATGCTACATAAAACAAGACAGAACAACAGAACATGCTGTATTGACTTGCATGACCTATAGCAATTGTTTATTTTAACTAATGTGATGTCACTAGCTACTCTTGTACATCCTTGGCAGTGTTCCAAGCCCGCCCTGGTGAGATGGAACGTGCCATTAAGCGCAGCAAGTCTGGGGACAGTGAGGACGACTGTTGTGTCAGGCTGCGAGGACTCCCTTTTGGTTGTGCCAAGGAGGATATTTTGCAGTTCTTTGAAGGTAACCTATCAAGGCTCATCCAGTGCTTCTTGATCTGCCGACTATTATTGTTCTATGTCGAAACGTGGCTAGGATTACAATCATGCTGCAGCAACAGTTCAATCCTATATATTTTGAAAAACACGGACTTGGTCTGATCTTGAATATGAGTTTTTATTGATGTATTTATCATTCCCAGAAAAATTTATTGTAGCTCATGCCAAACTATTTGAAACCTATTATTCATAGATAACTTCAGTGTTGTGCAAATATCATAGATTATTACCAATAACCATGTAGACTGATAGAAGGAGAGGGCATGAATAGGAGAAATTATACCTTGCCAATCTCATGACGTCTTTTTAGAATGAAAACTGCAGTACCAGTCTTGTCAGAGCAGTGCCGGTCTTGTCAGCAATGTACTCGAAAGTTCAAGCAATCTATTAGCCCCTTGTATAAATTCATCTCTCGAAGTGATGTATTCAGACAAGTGCAATAACTTTCAATTCTTCACATTCGTTTGGGATGAAGAGTTTGAAGTAAAATAATTTGGCTAGCTATGAATGTTGTAAATTGCTTAACATGGGGTTTAGGTGAACACGAGGCATGTGCAATAATTTGACACCTATTGTCTTATGTGGTTGATGTGGACCACGTCGTTTCCAAGTAGCTACTATTTCTTTGTACATGTTTATTAGCTACATAAAACTACTAATAGCACGTAGAATTGCATCTGAATTTCGAATCAATCGGTTATTCAAGAGTCAACTTACCATGCATTTGTGATTAAAATAAATTAAATTGAATGGGTCGCACCATACATTTCTGATTGAAAGAAGATAAGTCAAACAGGTCGCACCATACTTTAGCGATAGAAAGAAATTAAGTCAAATAGGTGGCAATGCATTTAGTTGTGGCTATGCATTTGCAATTACATGACTACTGATGTCCTTGGACTGGGTTGCTGCTTTTAACAAGCTGATGTGTCAGTTTCCCTGTCTTCTCTGAAGACTCTGATTATCCTTGCTCATGAGAATTGCTCAGCAGGTTATCTTTGTCCCTCGTTTATTATGCCTTTAGAGTAATGTGGTAGTTGGTTCTCACTTTATAATGAACTTTCTCGTGATGTCTTCCTAATTAGGGTTATCTTCATTGTATTGTGCTGAATTATATCTAGCTAGCTGTGAAGAATCTGGTACTGTGAGTATATGCAACACATTTGGGGCCGCATTGACAGGTGACCGCTACAGCTATTTTCTGCCATGCCGTTTCCCAATAATGTTACCACCATCAATAGCAGGCCTTTGGTGGTCAGCGTGGGTGGGAGACTGTGCTGCTGCTGTGCCCTTCACACCACCTTAACCGTGTTTCGTTTTCTCTTGGCTTGTTGCGGGTACCTACCACCTACCTAGGCTTGGAGGTAGTTCCAAACGGGATAGTTCTACCAGTGGACAACCAAGGGCGACACACTGGGGAAGCTTATGTTCAGTTTGTCGATAAAGAGACCGCAGAAAGGGCGCAAGAGAAACACAAGGAGAAGATAGCACGCAGGTGGGGGCAACACTGCCGCACTCAATTGTAGCTACCGCTGCACGCCTTGGGTGGGTGGTTACCTTTAAGATCTACTACTACAGTACGTACCTACTTCTTGATAATGCAACTCATCTATCTGATGCTCGTTGCCAGAGCTGACAAATGATATATAAAAGGGAACTGCATCAACAACTGACTCAATCTCGCTGCTGTTGCTTTGCTTCTCTCTTCCAAGCTGCATTTATTAGCACAACGCGCTCTTCAACCTTTCCTGATAGCAAAGTCAGAAAATTCTAATAACATGGCCTTGATGCATAATGTGTCTAGAGCCATTGAACTAAAACAACGAAATGACTTAAAACTTGAACTATTTAGTGATTAACTTGTTCAGGAAAGCATCAAGTGATGAACTCGTTCAGGAATACATCCTAGTCGGAATCCATAATTGTTTACATCGTTGTACTAGGTGTATTTTTTTTAACGTTTGTTTGCAAAGCAGCCCGGCGCTGAGTGTTCTAGTTGTTGGTGCAGCATCAAACGACCTGCGGGTGGCGGGTGAGTGAACATGAAGCAGCATTCAATGCTCTGAAGGAAAACCAACGGTGTTATTGTAACCGTATCGACGAGGCACTGGGCCGCCGGGTGCTGCCGACAGAGACAGCGGTGGTGGGGCCGTGGTGGTGGTGGTGGGAAGCAAGCGGTGGTGGGCGGGCAGCAGCCATCGTGACGGTGGGGCGGGGCCGACATCACACACTCTCTGACCGTCCGTCAGGGAAGGCTCGGGCGTGAGGGAAGGTGGGATAACTTGTAACTGCTCCTCCGTGGCGAGTGCTCGAGACTACAGGACACAAACCAGCCCGTACTGCTCGGTTATGCCACGCTCCCCGATCTTCGTATAGCTCCCTAATTTCAGACAACGATCTAGGCTAACTTTCAAAGAAGATGTTGTAGTCCAAGATGATGTAGTCCATCAGCAATCTTTTTCTAGTGTGTTGTTGAAGTGACTTAGTTCCAGAGCAATACTTGATGTTGATGAAGTGTTCAACAATTTAAATGCTCTATAAAATGGCCTTAATACATTTTTGAACTTTGAATCAATGTAATAAATTTGAAAAAAATATGACTAGTTTCAATGCATCAATGACATCAAATAATTTTCAACTTTGCTATGTGACCCATTTGTATGAGCGCAGATCTGAACCCTTCGCATGATGCTTGCAACTGCTCTTCAAAGTTGTTGCTCATTTTTGTTGCAGTTTTGCTTGGCAGTTGCTTCCTATATTCAATTGTCTTTGGGCTTGCGTTCTTGGACAATGGATCCCATCATTCTCCAAATCAGTAGTTAAACAGGCTACAAACGGGCCAAGGCTGGTTTGTCTGGCGGCTGATCACTGTCTGGGAATTAACCCCAAAATAGTGAGACGCTCGTTGGAGCAGTGAGCAGGAGCACTATCCTATTGATAGAAAAATTCGTCTGATAAAATAGCTGGCCATAACTTCGTCTCGAAGATTGCAATGCTTCTCGAAATGTTTTTCTACAGTCTTCAAACCACACTTCCGGTAGAATTCAGCAATCTACGGTTGCTGCCCATGTAGAGATACGGAATCCATTTCTTACAAACGCAAGCTAATGATAGTTCAATATCTGAAATAAAGAGCTGCCAAGCCAAGTCGTGACAAATGAGCATAGGTGAAGTCGACATGCAGTTAGAAGCATAATCTGAAGGGCTCATAAGATTGACTTATATTGTGAAACTGAAACATTTTGTGTCAGTTGATGCATCAAAAAATGTCACTTCTATTTTTTAAAATTTGTTCTATTGATTCAAAATGTTAAATGTCATGATGTCAATTTAATAGAGCATTTAGATAGTTCAAAATTTTATGAACCCTGCATTCATGTTGACTAATGTTTAGTACCTATGGCAGCATTAATATTGATGATTTAATACCAGAAATATGTTGAACTCTGCATAGAATGACATTATCTTAACCAAAACCGTCCAAACTGCCGCCGGTACAACTTTTATGCGATTGCATGTTGACCCAACGTGCCGACGTTACCTATTGTTTATTGCTACTTTCTATTGTCAGTGGAACGCTGCTTACAGTCACTCTTGATAGTTAAAGGTAGGCATGCTGTGGTGTTGATAGCGTATGGACTATGTTTTGTTTGAGAAGGCTCTAATGGATTTTTTATGGCAAACCCATTTGAGGTAGCCCAGGACTCTTAATCTTTGATAGCTCCCATCTTGACTGTGGATACCATGGTATAGGTCTCTGACCATTATCGAGAAATTTCTTCTGGGCATATTCTTGATGGCTCCCTAAATAGGTGTTTTGGATAAATTGAAAGATTGTGTAGTTAGGTCATCAATAAATTTAGTCATTCAGGTTTATCTGCTCTCTCACTGGGAGGTTCTACTCATTGTCAATTTTCTTTTAATTCCTCTAACACTTGCTTCCATTTTGACTTTTTGGACTAATAACATTCTCATCAAGTCTGATCTTGAGAGCAACTTGCTAGCTGGTGTCACATCCTTTCAAGCCTCGCTCATTTTTGTTCTAAGCAAGCGTTAACTTTCACTCATCCTTGCAATTGTGGATTTATATTGTCTCCACTCCAATCATGTTGTCTAGCTACATCACTCAACTTCGGATTTTTTACAAACTTCATCAATAATTAATCAGATACCATCCTTCAACATTGTCATTGTCTCCCCCTAGTTCTATCGTATGTTATAGGTCCTTTTCATCTTCCTTTCACATCGTCCTCTGTGTTTTTTCAACCACTCTTTTTTCTGCCGTCCCTCTCCTGCTTCACGTTTCCTCACTGCAGCTTTACCCCCTCTACCTCCAGCCCTTAACCGCATTAAACCCCTGCAGGTACATAGAGATCTTTAAGAGCACTGTCTCTGAGATGCGCGCGGCCGGCTTCAATCGTATGCGAGGAGGCGGGGCCCCGTACGGCGGCCAAATGGGCGGCTTCAACAGCCGGCCCTCACCTTACGACTCGCGAGACAGATACGGCGGGCAGAACAGATACAGCATGGGACCACGAGGTCGTGAGTATCTCCTATACACTGGCTATTGAGATGAAGTAGGAGGCAGGCATAATATATTTTTTTGTGGGGTAGAAAACTGAATACTTGATTAATCATTCACGCGCTTTTACCGATACGTCGCAAAAAAGTTTTAATGCTTTTTGAGGCATTGAGTAAATCAGGTGGCCTTAATACAGATACAGACACTGGAACAAAATCCCCCAGCAAGGGGGGTGGTCGATGGCAAGGTGCACATCCACTCTCATACACTCCGACCGGGAAACCCCGTGAAACACCTTCCGGGCCGACACTGACCTCGAGTGCGGTTCGAGGTCAGTGTCGGTGGCAGGGCCCGACAGTGTGTCTGGTTTACCTCTGCCGCGTCATGATGACCGGCTCCCTCTCGCCCACGACCATCCAGTCCCTCAACGATATGCCTAGGGCGGAAAAGCACATCAGGGCCGCGTCAAAACTAATCCGTTCACAATTATTCTCCACTCACGCTTATCCAGTGCACGCTCTCTCGCTACCTCCACACTCACGTCTCTCATTCCTAACGCCTGCTTCACACCATCCATCCACTCAAACTTTGGTCTCCCTCTAGTCCTACGTCAACTCGCCTCTGCCTTCAACACCCTTTTTCACCTATCTCCTTTCATCCATCCTCACAATGTCCCCGAACCATCTCAGAGCGCGCGAATCAACTCTGTCCTCTAACTTCTTCACCAACCCCGTTCTGACTCGAACCAAGTCGTTAGTGAACATGTCTCTCACCCACACTCCATCCATGCTCCTCAAACATTTCATCTCTAGAACATTCAACCTTCTTCTCTCCTCAGCTCTCACCCCCCAAATCTCAGCTAAGTACAGCACAGTTCAGACAAGGACACTCTCATACAGCCCTCTCTTTGCTTCCATCCGTAACGTCCTGCAGCTCATAACGCTCTTCAGTGCACCCAACACTTTATACCCTTCCTTCACTCGCAACTTCACCTCGGTTTCCACTAGTTCAGTTTTCTCCACATGGGAGACCAGATACTTGAAACACTTAACTTCTTCTAACAACTCACCATTTAGGAGGACACTAATTCTGCTTTCATCGACAGTCCTCGAGCATCTCATTACTTCACTTTTATCCACGTTCACTCGAAGCACTTTTATCCACGTTCACTCAAAGCTTCCTCCTCTCACACACTCTACCAAACTCAGACACTTCCCTACATAGCTTCTCTGCCGATGAACCCGCCACTGGCGCCGTATCATCCGCAAACAGGAACTGGCTCAACTGCCTACTCTGCCCATTCACTTCCAACAGCTCCAAGCCACGACCCAGCACACTCGCGTTCATCTCCCTGACCTCGCCATCCATTTAAAGACTGGACAGCCAGGAATACATCATGCAGCCTTGTCTCGGACCCAATTTCACTGTGAACCAATCACTCGCCTCACTTCCCACTCTGACACACGCTTTCCATACAAACGCAACACCCACTATATTGCTATCCTGTCAATCCTGTCGTTAGGATTTTCCAGATCCACAAAGGGCCAGAAAATATCCTTTCCCTTTGCAAGATACTTCTCACAGACCTTTCTCACTGCAAAAACCTGATTACCACACCCTTTACCACCCCTAAAGCCACACCGTTCCTCTCCAAGTCCTCAATCTGTACATTTTCTAACCCTTTTGATCAGCGCTTTCCCATACAACTTACCGACCACACACAACGAACTGATACCTCTTGAGATGCAGCATTCCATTTTATCTCCTTTGCCCTTATACAGCGGGACAATGCTGACACTGCGCCACTCAATCGGTACCATGCCCGCCACAAAACAATGTTCAGTTGCGTCACCAACCATTCGACAATCAATATTCCACCCCTTTTCAGGCACTCTGTAGCAACGCCATCCAAACCAGGGGCTTTCCCTGCTTTCATCACCTCCATCGCCTCCTGCACCTCTTCCCTAGTAATGGCCGCAACAAGTCTCTCTAAAAAACTGGCATCCGCGCACCACCACCCACAGCAACCATGTCAGAATGTCATCCTCGACATTCAACAATTCATCAAAAAATTCGGCTTCCTTTTTCCTTAAACCACCACTTTCCGTCAACTACTGGCTATTTTTATCTTTCACCGCCTCCTCCTTGCTGGTCTCTTGTTTTCTCACCCTCTTAACCTCTTCCCAGAACATATATTTGTTCTCACAAAAATTCTGGCACAACAGTCTGCCTCACCTGGCAGCAGCGTCCCTTTTGGTTAGTCTCACCACTCGCTTCACCTCCTTCCTCTTCTCTTTATAGGCATTTCCTCTCACCAACCTCACCTGCAACCACTCTTCAAAAGCTCTTCTCTTCTGCGCCACCACCAGTTTGACCTTCTCGTTCCACTACTTGCAGCCCTTCAGTCTCGACCCGCCCACACAATGCACAATACACACATTTCTCGAACATCACAATAAGATTCTCTGAACGTCTCTCATTCTTCCTCCACATCTTGCAGGTCCTACCCTCTCACGTTGTCATGTTCCTCCCTCAACGCTCGCTAGAACTCCTCCGCTCTGCTTTTCTCATTCAGCTTACTCACTTTCACAACCTCTCTTCCTCCTCTCACTTTTTTGTTCCTCTTCCAACTATGCTCCACTCTTCATCTTCCTTTCTCCAGCAGATGGTCACACACTCCTCCACCCTCTCCTCTCAACACCAGCACATCCAACAGCCTACCGACCACTCTCCTCGAAATCAGCACAAAATCCATCAGCGCTCTCTCCATCACTGCATCATGGGCCATCCTTACCCATGCGTTCCTGTGGATATCTCGCTTCTTGAACAGGCTGTTTCCCACGACCAGCTCCTGCTCCATGTATAAACTTCTTAGGTTTTCCCCACTTTCGTTCCTACAAGGAACGCTATACCTCCCTATCACATTATCTACTACTGCATCTCCCACTCTCGCATTAAGGTCGCCCAGTAGAACCACGTTGAATTGACTTCAAAACTCTCAATACACTTGCTCAGGTCAGTCCAAAATTCATACCCCACCTCCTTGCTTCTCTTGCTACCAGGTCTGTACGCACTCTCGAATACCCATTTTTCTACGTCAAACTTGACTTTCACCCAAATCAATCTTGAGGACACTTTTCTTCACTCAGTAACGTTACTGGCTAGTCGATCACTCAATAACAACACCACACCTCCTTGTGCCCAACCTTCATACACGCCTGACTTTCTTCCACTTACCACTCCAAACTCACATTCGCCCTTACCCTTCAACTTAGTCTCACTCAGCGCCAACACAACCAACGTTGTCCTCACAAACATCTCGCCAATCTCTCGCCTCTTTGCTTCATTTGTAGTACAACCACGCACATTCCGTGACACTAACAATAGGGTTCGTGGAGGCGTGAGCCTCACTTCCCCTTGCTTGTCTTGCCGTCTTTTAGTACAAAATTTGCAGAGGAGGGGATTCCTAGCCTCTTGCCTCGCCTTTTATTAGTCGCCTCTTACGACACGCAGGGGTGTGGGTAGCACTACCCTAAGCCCCGGCTACAGAGCTCCCCTTTTAGTCGCCTCCTACAACACGCAGGGGTTACGGTAGCAGTGTTCTAACACCCCCCCAACGGGGTAGTACCCCCGCTATGGGGCCTTTATGGCGATTAATAATGATTGTATGTTCATTCAGCAATTAGTGCATGATTTTTAGCCTTTTCCGGAGTTGAACTCGTTAAAGAGTCGGCGCCTTTGCTTTTCGTGTCCCTTTCGGCGTTTTTTGTGTGATGCGCATGCTCGCTTGCCAATCGCTTTGCTGGACCATTACAGCAGGTCCAATCGGTGCTAACTCCTCTGTTCTCATTAGCAGGCGGCTTCGACGACTTCGACAGCTATGGTGGCGGCGGCGGCGGTGCTGGCGGTGGCGGCGGCAATGGCTACAGCGACGGATGGGGCTCCAGAGGCAGGATGCCGGTCAGTGCCCTCAGAATTGGAGCTATTATTGTCTTCTAGGCTGGCAGCAGTCATAACAGTAGCTCGATCTGCCTTACTGTTCAAAGACTGGTAAGCCGATCGCTTAAGATATTAGTGCAAAATCTCCGTTGTGGATCTGAATTTGCTGTTTCCTACAGTCTCATACCATTTTTATGTCAGGATTGTGAAGAATGTTCCATTTCTGTTTCTGAACCTGTTGAAAGGTCACAAGGGCTCTTGCTTGACACATATCGACTGGAAGAATTTTTTGCGTGACTCGTTTGGAGATTCGGCAAGCATCTTTTTGTTACTCTCACCCATCTCACAGTCCCATGTTTGTCATCTCAGCCTCCCTCGCGCGGTCGGGACGGAGGCGAACACTGCGTCCACATGCGAGGGCTGCCCTTCAAGGCTACAGAAATGGACATTGCTGACGTGAGTAGCTGCTGAACTGTGCTGCGCACTTGAAGGTCGAGGGCTGTAAAGTTGTAGTCTTTGGAATGCATAACTTTCAAGAAATTAAGCCCTGTTTACCAACCTTTGTCTCGCGGAGTTTGGACAAACCATTTGATGTGTGGCGTAATTGTGAACTTCCGTTGCTGTGTTCTTCTAATTTTCTTATATTTTTTGTTACTTGTGGTGACTTGCTTCAAGTGCATCAACATTGCGAACTCGGACGCCTATTTGTATACGCTAAGGCTTTCCGTTAACCACACCCACCCTCTCTCTCAATACGCCCACCTTCTTCCAGTACTCGCACACTGCAGGCAACTCATACTTCCTCATTCGTGGTAACTGTTAGTTAGTCAGCTGCGCAGCAGCACACCCTTGCTCAGTTATCGAGTTCTCCACTTAACTGTTAGAACAAGAAGTGAAAGTTTCAGAAGACCATCAGAAGTAGGCATCTTGAGTATTTTTTTTTTAGTTGGGCTGTTTTGTTTCAGTTTTTCCGACCACTGACGCCACTGAACATATGTCTGGTGAAGGACAACTCCGGTCGACCCTCGGGCGAGGCCGACATCGAGTTCGCTTGCCACGAGGACGCAGTGCGCGCCATGTCCAGGGTGAGCATTGGGTGGATAAGCTTATATGTTCAGTGTTGAGCTATGCGAGGGTAAAGACGCCCGGGCATTTGGAGGAGTGGATAGTACGAACATACAATACCATAGGAGAACATTTATTATTCAGTAAAACGATTTAACGATTCTTCACTATTAAATTTATCGATTTGATCCCTGTCTGCGGACTGAACAAGTGTTTCCCCATGAAGAGATTTGTTCATAACTCCCGAGTTTCTATTTTAGCAACATGCCGTGTGGCGTCAGAGTAGGGAACAGTCAGGAACCGCTCCCTACTCGGAGCGGCAAACAATTTGCTTGCGGATAATTGCGGCTTAGTGACAGATTCGAAGAAGTTGTGTGGGCTAGTGTCAAAGTTGGTTTGAGTATGGGAGAAGGGAGCGGCGAGTTGACGTAGGTATAGGTAAAGTTGTCGGTTGTGCCAAAATTCTGAGGAGAACAAAAAGAGGTTCTGGAAAAAGGGTGAGAAAGTGAGAGACCGGAAAGGAAGAGGCTGTGAAAGATGAAAACGGCCAGTTGTTGACTGAAAGTGGTGGTGCACGGGAAAGGTGGGCCGAGTATATTGATGAAGTATTGAATGTCGAGGATGACTGAGAGGCCGACTTTGTTGCTGTGGGTGGTGGTGCCGGCTACAGGTTTTTGGAGAGATTTGTTGCGGTCAATACTAGGGAATAGGTGCAGGACGCGGGGAGGTGATGCAATCAGGGAAAGCCCCTGGTTTGGGTGGCGTTAGACCGAGTGCCTGAAAAGTGTGGAACAACAATAATCAAATGGTTGGAGATGCTACTGAACATTTGTTTTGTGGCGGGCGTAGTACCGATTGAGTGGTGCAGTGCCAGCATTGTCCCGCTACAAGGGCAAAGAAGAGTAAAATTAATGCAGCAACTCAAAAGGTGTCAGTTTGTTATGTGTGGCAATTAAGTAAAGGATTAGAGAATGTTTGGATTGCGCAATTGGAGAGGAACAGTGTGGCTTTAGGAGCGGTAAATGGTGTGCTGATCAGATATTTGCAGTGAGACAGGTCTGTGAGAAGTAGCTTGCAAAGGGAAAGGATGTGTTCTGGGCTTTCATGGATTTGGAAAAGTCATATGACAGGATTGACAGGGAAGCGCTGTGAAGGGTGTTGCGTTTGTATGGAGTGGGCAGACATCTGTTGAAAGCGGTGCAGAGTTTCTATGTTGGCAGCCGAGCATGTGTCAGAGTGGGGAGCGAGGTGAGTGATTGGTTCACAATGGAAGTGGGACTGAGACAAGGCTGTGTGATGTCTCCCTGGCTGTTCAACCTCTGTATGGATGAAGTGGTCAGGGAGGTGAACGCGAGTGTGCTGGGTCGGGGCTTGGAACTGTTGGAAGCGAATGGGCGGAGTTGGCAGCTGAGCCAGTTGCTGTTTGCGGATGATAAAGCGCTGGTGGTGGATTCATAAGAGAAGCTATGTAGGCTAGTGTCTGGGTTAGGTAGAGTGTGTGAAAGGAGGAAGCTTCGAGTGAACGTGGGTAAAAGTAATGTAATAAGATGCTCGAGGAGGACGGTCGATGCGAGCAAATTAGTGTCTACCTAAATGGAGAGTTGTTGGAAGAAGTTCAGTGTTTTAAGTATCTGGTATTCCATGTTGATAAAACTGAACTAGAGGAAACTGAGGTGAAATCGCGAGTGAAGGAGGGGTGGAGAGTGCTGGGTGCACTGAAAAGTGTTATCAGCAGGACGTAGGTGATGGAAAGCAAAAAGAGGGCTGGATGAGGGTATAGTTTCCCAACTGTGCTCTACTGGACTGAGACGGAGGATGGGGGGGTGAGAGAAGAAGGTTGAACGTCTTCGAGATTAAATGTCTGAGCCGCGTGGCTGGGGTGACGCTGAGAGACAGGATCAATAACGACGTGGTGCAAGCTAGAACGGGGATGGTGAAGAAGTTTGAGGACCGAGTTGATTCGCGTATTCTGAGGTGGTTTGAGCACATGGTGTGGATGGATAAAGGGAGATTGGTAAAGGTTAAATAGGTGATGAAGGCGGAGGCGAGCTGACCGTAGGCCTAGAGTTAGTCCGAAGTTTGGATGGATGGATGGTGTGAAGCAGGTGTTAGGAAGGAGACTTTAATGTGGAGGTAGCGAGAGAGCGTGCAATGAATAGGCGTGAGTGGAGAATGGTTGATTCCGTGACGCTGCCCTGATGTGCTTTCCCACCCTTGGCTCCTCGTTGAGAAACAATAGAATGGCA
This sequence comes from Gammarus roeselii, assembly GCA_016164225.1. Classification (NCBI taxonomy): domain Eukaryota; kingdom Metazoa; phylum Arthropoda; class Malacostraca; order Amphipoda; family Gammaridae; genus Gammarus; species Gammarus roeselii. The sequence goes on along the minus strand of SDVV010016855.1, from coordinate 122 downwards.
GTGGAGACGGGGGGGGGGGGGGGGGGTCACGCTGTCGAGTCCTGCTGCTGACACGGACCTCGGACCGCACTCGTGACCCTGAGTGCGTGTTGTGGGGCTTCCAGCTGGACCCTTACGACCAA
>SDVV010016854.1:0-14131 GCA_016164225.1 Gammarus roeselii | reverse complement strand
TAATCCTTCACAAATCATACATAGAGTCACTAATTATAGCCAAATCTAATTTCCTTCACAAATAATATACCTTCATAAATAACATAAATCCTAAATCCTTCACAAAATAACATACATAGAGTCACTAATATATATCTACAGTATCAGAGAAGTACAGCCGTTCTCGCACAGTCGTTCTCGCACACCATATATCCAGGGCCGTTTTGCACACCATATATCCAGGGCCGTCTCGCACCCACTTTCTGGCTGGGCCGTTTCGCACCCACTTTCTGGCTGGGCCGTTTCGCACCCACTTTCTGGCTGGGCCGTTTCGCACCCATATCTACTACTGTGGTATAGCCTTCAATTTGCAAATCAAACCGACCAAAAACGATCATAGTTCTGTATCCGTGAGTCGATAGTCGTTTCAATGAAGATAATCGAAGGTATTCCACTCGGTGTCTTTGAAGCTTGATTTAGCGATAAAAAAATCATTACTGACTTCAAATTTATTTTTTGACTTGCCCGCTGAAGTGAAATTAATTATTGATCGACGACAAGGCCAACTATGCATCCATCAAATAAATACTGGAACTTTCTAAAATATTGCTAATATCATCACAATACTAGGAGATTTATTGAAGAGTTTCTATCGGCTTCATGCAAAACCGTATCAAATTCCCCGATTACATTCCTTTACTTAAAAATTATAGTGAAGAACAGTGATAAGCACAATAACTTAGTGTAAGACACTTTACGACATAAGTGTCTAACAAGCCCAAAAATGCCAAGTCTCTTAATTATTGTGAATTTCGTAGATATTCTGATAAAAAATAGCTTCAACCTCAACAACGATATTGTTTCCACCCAGTGACGTTGTCCAAATAATCTCAAAGTCTTCCTGATTATGTCTGATAATAAACCTACTACAAATATAAGGATTGAATAGTGCAGTGCAATTTGAGTCGTTCCGAAATAATTTCTCCGGAGAGTCTAATGTTTTTTTCACCATCAACGGATAAAAAAGTTAAAATTCGCTAACCGTATCTACCACCCTCTCTTAAATGTCAGTATCGGTACCGAATTTTATTTGTATGATAATCCGTATCCCACCAGTGGGAAAATAAGTGCTGGATTATTTCCCACAATAATTCCAGAATACAGTTTTGTTATATCAAGAACTGGGTTGGAATTGAAAAGGCTTCTGTTATTGCCTTTATAATTTTTTTAATCCATCCGTTGCAGAAACGAATTAAGACATGATTATTTTCAAACATAGTGGAGACGAGGTTTGTTATACATGTACAGGGATTCACGAGTATGTCACTGAGCATGTGCAATATACACAATAAAAGGGATATCATAGAGATGAATACGGTTTTGTTACATGAATTCATCCCCCTATGAGTAGTAAGCAGTGGTGCTGCCGACCAGACGGCAAATATAAATCGGTCCTCATCGCACATGCATCCATTGAATCGCTCTTCTAGAAAGAAACATACTTAAGCTTCAAAATATCAAGAAAAGATTCTTATAGATAACTCCGAAGTATTCTCTAGGCCCAGCATCAGGATTTAGGTAACATTGAATCAGTCTTATTTTTTTGTTATTTAATAAAATTATATGACTGAGAGCGTGTGCCTAGTGAAGAAATGTCTATGCTGGATAGCGTGTAATTTTTTATGCAATCTTATTATGAAACTACAAACCAAACCTACGTTTAAGGATAATGGAGGTAAGCTGTGGTCATTGGAGTTTCGCAATAATACCTTATTCTCATGCTCGTTCTACGGTCATGTCTCGGGGCTGTTCCTAACAAAACCCAACGTATGCACGCTGCATCTGTTTTTTCATGATTTCTTCTCATTTCATTCTAGCCCATTATCAGTGTAAAATATACCTACCCAACGCTATGAAATGAATCATTTAAATAACGCACGCTGACGTAAGTTACCGCTACCAGAATTAGTTTATCTTCTGTCTACTCTAGAGGACGAGGAATATTTTTGTTGCCTCGGAGGAGACAATGAGAAAAAGCCACGTGACAGGATCGGACGGTCACACAGGTTATGCATCGTAACTTTGATATTATGACATGTAATGAATAGATGATTAATACTCAATCGAATGAAGAGCCCAAGTTTTACAAACGTTTTTGCTTGAATGCTCGATTTTATCCCAAAGAACACAAGTTGTCGTTGCGGTTCTTTGGCTGAACCAAGATTTGAAATAAAAAGAAGGCGACGATTGTTGGTAAACCTAAATATATGAGCGGAGACGATTTATTACATATTGTAGGAATGTGTAATTCTGAACTATTTTTATTTCCCAACTCAACTTACACGGGAAGGTTGTAGGAATAATTCCGTTTACCACCTCAGATGATAAGATGCACTCAGTTAACGTGAAATATCTTTTAGTGGTAAATTTGTGGTCTACATTCCTGCTTTTAGACAGGAGATGTAAATAGAAAGTAGGAATATATTCCATATATGCTACCCGATTTGCATACGCAGCATCACAAACCTATATAATCCGTTGGCTTGATTTTGACTAGCTATTAATTGCCCAAACAAATCCAACGACACTGTCGACCATTCGCGTATATATGCAAGCGAATTTTATTCGTTTGCACACTAACCAAGAACCTCGTAGATATTTACACAGGATGCTTACGCATATTTTTTCCACATCAAATTTACAGTCGCCCAGCTGTCAAAGCGCCTATGATCGTGACTGATGATTTCGCTTCGGCGTCACATAGGCGACTGTCAACCGATGTCCGGAGCTGCCAAATACAGAATTAGTAACTGACAAATTTATTTAGTTTTGATCGGCGCAAGAAGAGCAATGCACACATCGATACTTACCTGACGGAATATATATATTTTTTTTCATCTCAAAAACCGTTTGTTTATCAGTGAAATTTTTACAACTTTCCCCAGGACTCATCTATCTATGCCTGTGTCTCATAGGAGATACATCTTGAAGGTCAAAAGCCAAAAAAACAGCGATGAATCAGTGAACCAGCGATAGTTTTGGGAGTCACAGCAGAAAATTATCTGACGGCACCGACGCTGGAAAGAGGAAGAGGGGTGAGTGGAGAAGCAGAAACAATTTTTCCTATGCATTTCAATTTATCAATCTCATCAAATAAAATGTTTAAACTACCTTAAGGAACGACTAATATTATGTAGCAAATGAATTTGTCATAAGGAAATGACTCCAGAGTGAAGGACCAATCAAAAGCGGGTGTGGGGATGTGTTATCAAGTGACAGAAGGTGTAACGGACAAGGAGGCCATGGGAGAGGCAGGATACTTCTTTTGGTGGGGAGGGCAGGGTCAGCAGAGAATCTTCTGTATTAGGGTCTGCTGTTCTATGAACGATGATGTTACAGGATATCGCCCGAATGTTCAATTGACTCATAGAGACTCATGGAAGCAGCAGCACCAGAACATTGGAGTAACAGATTGAGGTGTTCATTCGACGGCACTTGTTATACAATACCTGTCTAACAACAAATAATTAGACAAAATAGGAAAATCTTCATTAGATTGACTGAACACCGTTCCAAGTCCATTTATTCTGTTCTCAGTGCGGCAATGTCATCATTAGCCCGAAAAAAAACGAAGGAGGAGCTTTCATGTTTCAACAGTCGCTCCTCTGTAGACCATGCATTTCAGTAACAGGTATTTCCGTACCAGAGATTCTTGTTACTTGCCGTAAGCAACTCAAGAAGTTTTAATTGTTCACTGATGACATACACACCCGAGTCCCAAAATTTTCAGGGCAGAGACCTACAAAAATCCGTCCTCGACTCGTGCCCTGCCCTATGATTGTCTAGCTCTGGTCTACACTGGCGTCTTCTTCTATACCATTGTTTGATGTCCACAATATGATGTTAAAAAATAATATGAAGGTATACACCATTATTATATCTTAGATGTTATTTGGCAGAAAAATTTCCCGATTCTCATGAAATCATTTAAACTTGGAATAATTGTTCCTGGTCAGAAACATATTTTCTTCGATGCCATCAACCACCTTAACAAAGATACTTATGCCAATTTCAATGGAACATAACTTTAAGTCCTTTGTAAAGCAAAAATTTGTAGAAATAGTAGAAATGACACCTGGCATAATTCTTTACGTGGGCTGAGGAGATCGTACCTTCATTTTTTTTACTGGACTGCAGCCGGTTGGTTGTAGCCGTGTTTTCCATCATCTAAGGTAGTTCATTTTTTTTGTCGGAGTATATCTAACCAAGGTACAGTAGTCAAAGAAAATTACCTCACTATATAGGATCCAGAGAAATTTTCGATTGCCAACTTACGCTCGATGTTTGAACTCATCGGAAATATAATTGATATTACCATTCATCAGGTAGAGTACCGTAAAAAAATCAATATATAGTCAAATTCCACATCGGGAAAGGCTAGTTGTTTTTATCAACTACAGGGAAGACCGGATAAATTATCATAGAGCTTCTAGTGTTTGCCGTCATTGCCGTCATAGCAAGCTCCTCACTTCAAATAATAGTGACTAGAGACACGTATCGTATTATGTAGTTCTTAGTGACTATTTCCGATAGCATCTTGTGACAAGAAGGTGAACGATATTCATTTTGGGAATTCATTGTTCAGCAACGGTGAGGCCCCAGTGTTCGTCACAGATAGCAGCGACGCACGGTGACGTCGGCCCGTGTGATTCTGACGTAAGACATCTATTGTAAGGTCAGTTATGTCCTGTTAATGTACCTTGTCTGTAACCCTTTTCAGAGAATGATTAATTTTGAGGTAGCGCTGGAGAAGCCACAAATAAGGATGTTTTACGAACCAAAGGTGCGATCATCCGCTGCGAGCTGGCACCAGATACCGAAGTGTCTCGTTCCTCATCCTTGCCGCTGGTGATCCAAACTGAGACATCAGAACACAAGGTGAAAGAGACGCATGTAAGAGGACGTCTACGCTCAGATCATCACACCATGGAGCTATGTGCTCAATGAATGCAAAGATGAAATGCTATATTATTTCCGCTATATCTTAGTTGTGCTGTCGTAAGAGACTCTATAATTCTCTTCTCTTCCGAGTTTCATAATTTAGCTCTGAAAGCTACATCAACGCGATCCCTTTGGCACAAAACATTCACCCATACTTTTTCTCTTCGAGCTACGCATATTTAATTCATTATACACTATAGGTACATTTAACTATATTGACCAGTATAATACAGTGGGTCTATCCCCAGTTTCAATTCCGGACATGGACTTGGCTTGTTATTTTTTTTCTTTGACAAGTTTTTTTTGTCGACTAAAATCCTCAAAGTTCGATGTATATATAAACTCTCATTGTTATTAACAAGTTGACGAAACTTAACTTCTAAGGATCAATCAACTGTAAATGAACTTTAAAATTCGTAATCGAAATCGATTTATATACTTGCATCTAGATGTAATTCCATAATCGCAACCATCTTGGCATCAGACCGGTCATGCAATAATTATTTGTGTCTATTAAAAGTCGATGAGAACATTTTGATGATTGACAGTTACATCATGCCCGCTCATTGTGCCGAGCACAGCTAATTGGGAAATGCGATTTACTGGCATCGTGTTTGCTTGCATAGTTAATAATCCCGTCAATCTGCGTCGGGGGAAATTAGAGAGTCATCGAGCAGACTGGGGGGATTCTCGCACTGTTCGTCCGGCCCTGGGACGCCTTTGCCGTCAATCAGTGTCGGGGAAAATTATTGACGTTCCGAGCAGACATGAGGACTCTCACGCTGCTCGTCCTGCCATAGGACGCCCTCTGCCGAAATTCGAAAGTACAAGTTCAAATGGGAATTTAGTGTTTAGCCAGGAATTGGAGATGTTGAGTTTTTTTATAATGATTCAACTTCAAATATAGCAAATTAGAAAATCGAATCGCAAAATGCGTTAGTGCCTATCTGACATAAAGTTGTTAAAGATCAAATTCATTGGAGAAAGGGACTATGTGTCATAGTTATTTTTTCCCCCTTTCGAGAACACCTTCTAAGATCGATCGGTCTGCTTCTCACTGGTCTCCCATTGGCCGGTATTTTACGTACACGCAAAATGACACTTACGCAAGCTGCTTCACGCTAGAAGGGATCTATGAGACATAGTTCCTCTTCCAACGCTGTGGGACCTGAATTGTTTCTTTATGTTTCTATCAATGCTACTGTTCCTGCTCAAGGCTACTTACTGTACCTGCTCTATACTACTGTACCAGCTTTATGTTACTATACCTGGTCTCTGCCAATGAACCTGCTCTACGCTACAGTACCCTCTCTAATTACTGTACCAGCTCTATGATACTCCACCTGTTGTACCTGCTCTGTGTTACTGTACCTGCTTTACAATACTGTCCCTGTTCTAACTACTGTTCCTGCTCTATGCTGCTGTTCCTGCTCTATGCAACTGTACCTGCTCGACGCAACTGCACCTGCTCTAACTACTACATGTTATTGCACTCATTGTTATTGTACCAGCCCCATGCTACTGTAACTGCTCTAATGCAACAATTCCTGGTCCGGCTATTGTACCTGCTCTACGTTACTGTACCCGATCTATGCTACCGTATATGTTTTATTCTACCGTACCTGTTGTATTCGACTATACCTGTTTGACAGCAATGGACACTTTAAAATTAAAAAGCTCTGTGATTAGTATGAAATGACAGCGCGAAATACGAAGGAGGTGGCATAATACCATGAAATTTTGAATAACTTATCCATTGATCGGATCGATGATTTCTTGATTCGCAACATTCGTAAACAAGCTCTGCAAGAAATTATATATAAAGTGTTTTAATTACAGTTACTTTCGAAACCTTTATTATGTACTATATTTTTAATTTGTGTGGAGAAACAACCACTCAACTAGCAGCAGGGCCAATGTGATCTAAATGCGGCTCTGTGGCATGCTAATATTGATCGATGTCTGCTAATATTTGACCTAACACACAGCATTCAATTGGTAAGCTTTTCATCTCCTCTCGCCCATGTCGTTAAAAAAACTTTGTCACTATGACATTAACAAAGAAAAAAAAAACTGGGGAATGATCAAGCTGCATAAAGTTGCCCAACTTTGAACTTCGTGCAACCAACAGACGAAGTCCGTCAGTTGTAGAAGAAACATCTAACGCAGCGCAGTCTAACGCAATCTATCAATCCGCATTGAGCTGAGCCTAATAGGACGAAAATTTTGTTCGTCAATAAAACACGAGGATATATTTTTCATCATTTGTTCAAACATAAGTCATGGTATGTGTGCAGCGCGGAATCAGACATGCAGCGTCAATTACGGTGTTTTCCATGATATATTTATCAAATTTAAGAGACACGTTGAAATACGGTTGGATTTCCTCAACATATCAAAACACGCGCCGTGAAGACAATTCTTCTGCACAACAAAAATTATCACGAACGTGATCGACCAAAACTTTGCACCAAGAAAACAAATTACTATGTTTCATGACATCAACGCCGATCAGACAAAACGTATATTACATCCATATTGATAATAATATAATTTTCTTATGTGTGAGCACAGATTGTGCTCACACATGAAACCGGAAATCACCTCTAGTTTGGAAATCTGGATGTGACGCTGTGCAAGTAAATCTCGAACAAAAATCCTCAGTTCCCCCTCTGCGTCAGCCTAACTTGCCGCCCTCCTAATTATTGGAAAACGACTTCATGTCTATACATACATTCGTATTGACAAATTGTCAAAGAGAAAGCAGCTATGATGCAATATATTGAGGGGCTGTGGTAATTTTGTAATGACACACCTGTTCCAACCAAATTTGGAGCATAGCTCTCGTAGGCTGTCACAAGACGGCGGTGAACTCACAACTCATGCAGTGGCAAGTTACTTGCATCCCGTTTGCAACGTTTTATGAAAAATTCACTAAGACGAGAGGATTTTGCACAAATTTTCATGTCAAAAAAATCAGGGTCACGGGGATAATTATAAGCTTCATCACATAATTATTCAGGCAAACAGGCGTTCCTGAACATGTAATGAACTAGACTTTGTACAGTGTTCACACTGAAATCGCATAACCCTCGTTTATGTTAACCATTAGGAATTGATTTCTTTGCAGTGAGGTTATGGGTTTCCGTAGAAATGCATAGACAACTATTTACTGTTTCTTTTGAAGCAATATTCAATACTTGCTTAGCGAGTCTTGCAATTTTTTTAGACAAAAAACATTTGCTGCGCAAAGTCTAAGCACTGATCTGTCTACAAACTAATGATTTAAACGATACAGAAACACAATATAATATATTTTTAAGTTCCTAATGTACTTACTGAAGAAAAGTGAATGCAGTGCTATTCGTTCAAGTACAGTATTGTAACATAAACATCTATTGACAGTATTCGTTATCAATCTATTGACAATCTCCGCTGCAATTATACAGTTATTTCCAGTGTTTTTTACCAGGTAGCTTGCAACAAACGTTTTTGGACGTTGGTTGGCTAGGCTGAATAATAAATTCTTAGAGATACTATTGAAAACAGGTTTATGACACTTTGTATTATGGCGTTACGTAATTCCAGGCAACTTCCTGTACATTTTTCCGCTTATGTCATCCACGCTGCCATCTCGTTTTCTTGATTTCTTTGAGGAGGCAGACTTCAACCATGTCTGGACTCGAATGCGTATGTCTTCCCTCGGTGCGAGGCTAAGCCTTTGGGTCTCGGCGTGTCCGAGGTTGTAGCGTCTCTTCTCAGAAGTTGACCTGAGATGTATTTGTGAAAACCCAAATTTCACGGTTGAGTCACCAATATTGCGGTTGCGCTGCGTTCAACCACTATATCCATACATATTCAAGTAATGTGTGCATTAGTCTCAACAGTAGTTGAAGTGGTTACAGTCAAATGCTCTGTGAGTCTTTCCTTAACCGTCTCTTTCTGCACACTTTTTGATTTGTCGGGCGAAACAACTCGCCTCGTGAACGCAGATATCGACCAAAAATTTACAACGGGCTACATAAAACATCAAGAAAGAACTTGAACGAGTCAAATTCAAAACTATAACCATACGTATGAGGAACTGTTGATAACAGTCAAATCATGATCGTCCGTGGGTTCGAATTAGGTGGAAGACGCTAACAAGCAAGCGTCAATTTGTGTAATGATTCGCTATGCTGACGTTGTGACGAAATGACGTCATCGCATCAGACTACGGGCTGAGTAGCAGTGCAACGATCTGGCGAGCAGGTTCCTGGGCGATGAGGGGGGGGAGGTTGCGCCGGTTCGACTGCAAGAGCAAAGTAAGATTACCGCTTGCAAGCTACGATATGATACGTCACGAAGTAGTTTATGCAGTACTTCGTGATTGCGCGTACCTTAGAATTCCCCTTGGGGTGGGCGGTGTTGATAATTGACAGAAAAGTAATGGCATTTAAAATAATTGTTTAAATTTGCATGGTCGAGTTAGCCCCTCATGGTAAACACCTGGCCTGCGCGTCCTATGGGAGAGTGCAGTGGAACTCCCGTCAGGACTCACGTGGATCTATCTACGTACGTGACTTCGTGCATGTTATTAACATAGAGGTACGCTAGAGTTGTACAAGGCGATTTGTTGGAAATAGTATGAAGTTTATTCTGTCACTTGCGCGATGACTTTGGATTCACAACCATTGTTTCATAGAAACATGACGTTTGGTGTCCAGCGTATAGACCAGCCACCAGAAACAGGTAAAATTCAATTTCCTAGTTTGTTATTGGCATCTAGGCAAGGCCTCTATTATAGTCATGATATTTTGAATCATATGTTAAAAACTTAGGCGCGGTTGCATGCGACAGACCACTTTGTTAGGGCCGTTCCAGTATGTGGTCGGGTAATCCAATCCACTACTACGCTGTGTGTCTGAGCCATAGTAACTCACCACACCCGGCTTCAGGCCTCCAAACATCTCGGACGAAATCCATAATTGATAATGACATCATACGTTCTTCATTCTATCCCATATACAAATATTCTTTCAGATGGTGCATTCTGAACAGTTGATCGATACGATCGTCGATTAGATTTCACGTTTTAATGTTCTATTAATATAATGAACCATGTCGAGTTCGCGCTGTCAAATGCCATACGCTTTGTGCACTGAAGCCATGTTAGTTCAAACGCATACAGCTCTCATTGAGCGTTGGTTCATAAGTTATTGGTAATGGAAGAAAGTGCAGTAAATAAAGTCTTATGTCATTTTCAAGTTGCGAAACGAGGGGATTACAGAGCCTATCTCCTTTCTTAATTTCTTGAGGATTGAAAAAGAAAGGATAATATAACGCCTCTTCGAAAACTATGATAACTGTCATTGAAATCAAAATGTTACATTTAGGAAGATGGAATTAACAGAAGAGTGATTGTCGAGATGTGTTTCTCTGTAGTAAATTTGAAATGCTAGCACAAATGAAGATAGATTAGCTGGAAAAAATATGTTTGACTTTGGTGTGACAATAGGCACGAGTGCTGTTGTTATGTAGGGAGATGTTGGTCAAGTGCGTGATCGGGTGGACGTGTATACAAGACTGATGCAAGTATAGATGAAATTACTCAAATTAGGTATGAAGAGATGGGTGTTTGTGAGTGCTTCTGAACCTTGCGAGTGTTTTTGAACCGGGCAGACAGAAGATTGAATAGGGTATATTTTAACTACTCGGGAACACTTACCTACAGAAACGTTTATTTCATCGCTCACAGTCAAAGCATAGACCAGAGTAACTAAGTAATATGCATTCCGTGATTAGAAGCCGTCGTTGATGGGGTCGTCGTTGACGCATCTTGTGCACTGGCTGTTCCGTAACATATTTCCACCAGTCTTTCCTTGGCGGAAATAATGAAATACTGAAGTTCCCTACCCGTCTTCATCTTCCAGCCGGTGACACGGAATCCAACACTGGTCCCAATGCTAATCCATTCCCACCTGTGGACGCCCCTACACGCGCCGTCGTAAAGCGATCCTATGCAGATAAAAAACATGGACACACTACTTGAAATGCTCTGGTGTGACCTTGGGTGACAATGCAGTAACCCTCCTGTACCTCTTGAAGCCTTGCCGGTTCCGACAGCGGCTCTCCGACTGGCGGCGCCAACCTTGTCACCAGTGACGCAGTGTTCTACACCCACCACATCTTCCCTCTTACCCCAACACATACCAACCCCACCGTGCGCCGTCCACGGAGGAGCCTACGAGAGTCAGGCGAGCCAACTCCCTCAATATAGCGTCGTTATCGTCATCTCAGTGGTGTTGACGTGCACGCAGCCTGCTTGCCCGGGCCTGAGTCCCACCGTCGCTTTCAAATCACCAGAGACTCAAGATATACTGATTTTTTCAAGGAGAATTGAACCATCGTCATAATTTCTTTCCGACGAAACATCGAGATAATGCGCCCTAACTCAAGTTCACATAATATGAGGGCATCACCGCACGGGTCTGGTTGGTGCGTGCTATGTCGCTGAGGGACATGCACACGCAGCAAAAATTATACCCTATCAGTAGCTATTTGTTAACTGCCGCACAATTCACGGAGTAAATTCAATAATCAGCAATAACACTACACCACGTCCATAAGCCGTTCACCCTTATCTCTCCTCAATCCCCACGGGTGTCGGTGGGTATCGAAGAGTCGGGCTGTGAGCTGCCGAGTGGCAAGTCCCTAGCTAAGGTTGTCTGCTCGGGCACGTCAGTGACTGAGAGTGTCTGTTGCTGACGCTGCGCCAATGAGGTTTAATATAATTACGTTGAACAAGAATACACCGAGTGTGACATGTCATTTCCGTACTACGACTCCCTTTGTTGTTAAACAGTACAATAAGTTGGAAGCGACTGTGAAATTATGGGATGCAGCAGAGCATGCGTCAGAGCGGGGAGCGAGTTGGATGCTTGGTTCACAGTAAAAGTGAGACGTTATGTCTCCATGGTTGTTCAATCTCTACATGGATGTAGCGGTCGGGGAGGCGAATGCGAGATTATTCGGGTGAGATTTAGAGCTTTTAGAAGCAAATGGGTGGAATTGGAAGTTAATCAGTTCATGTTTTGAAGATGATACATCGGTGGCAGTTTCTGAAAAGTTGTGTGTCAGAGTTTGATAGTGTGTGAGAGGAGGATGCTGAGAAGGAACTTGGCTGGAAACTCTAAACGAACAGTTATTGGAAGAAATTAAAATTTTCTAGTACCTTATCTCATGTAGACAATACTGAAATTGTGGTAACTGAGGTGGAATGTCAATTGAAGGAAGTGTGTAAAGTGTTTGGTGCACTGACCAGTCAAATGAGCTGTAGGACGTTTTGAGCAAAAGCGCAAGAGGGATAAACTTTATTGCTTACGAAATTAAGTGTTTGTATGGCATGACCGAAAAGACGCAGAAGGATAGGATCAAGAATGACGGTGCTCCAATTACAGCAGGGAGGCTAAGCAAGGTAAAGGACAGAATTCATCATCGTTTCTGAGAGGGTTCGGGCACATGGTGAGGATGGATGAGGGAAGAATGGGTAAACCAGTGATGAAAGCGGTGGTGAATGGACGTTAGACTTGGAGGAAGACCGGAGTGGAATGTTGGAAGGAGAGACAGAAGTGGAAAGGTAGGGAGAGAGTGTGTATTGGATTGGTGAGAGTAGAGAATATGTAAATGGAAAAGGTTTGACGCGGCACTGTTGGGCTTTTCCGCCACCGACGTCTGGTTCAGAGTCGGGATGGACGTGGGTAGGCGAGGGTCCGGCAGCTGTAACGCCGCTGCGGTAGACCAGTCAACGTTGTCGGGTCCTGCTTCTGACACTGATCTCTTGCCTGACTCTTGACTAGAAGTGTGTTTTCGGGTTCTGGCTGTACCCCCTAGCACCATAGGGTCAAGTTTGTTTGCGTTTGAGTGCATGTGAACTCAAACTGCGTTTGATGAGGTGCACTTTGCCGTCGGTCAACCAGCTTTCTAGGAGATTTTATCTATGTAGCTGTAAGATGTTGACATAAACAAATGTAAATGCTGGCTTGGAACAAAAAATCGTAATAAAAAGTACATTAAAATCGAATTATCAATAAGAAAAGTGATGATGATTTTTTTTCGTTTATGATCAAATAGTTGCACAACATTAGAGGGTATGTGGACAGAAATGTTCAGTATTGGAGCACTCAGAAGCGGTACTGTTTGAAATCTAAGTCAGTTCGTTAGTTACCCATGACATCGTTCTCACCTGATCAAAACTCCTAAAACATGGTATCAAATCATAAAATCTTGACATGTTGGTGACTTTTTTTCTCGTTTTCATTGATACAGCGTTCCTTTATAGCGATAATCGGCACACCTGCATTACGTACTCAACTTGTTATTATGTGACCAATTGTCAAAGTCTCTATTATTTTTCAGATGACCTCAGTCTCATTCAATATATACTATAATTTACGTATTTGAAATACTTTCATAACTTCTTGTGTAGGAGAAGAAACGGGGAACTCTAGTGTTGCTGAGGGTCAGCTAATACACTAAACATCACCAGCAGCATACGGTTAGGATTTTGGTATATTGATATGTGATTCCCATTTCTGTTATATAAGTACTCATCTGTCACGGCATAACAAGTCGACAATTCGGTTTTATGTTATGGATTTTTTTTTCCCAGTTGTGGATGACAGGCGACATATAATGTGATAATTTCATATTTCATCGTAGCTTTTTTGTGTGAAGATGCGACAATTTTGCTTCTAGCACTCATTTCAAGGTAAAACTAGTGCATGGCGAAGGTAGGAGGGAGGGGTTTCTGAGGGCAAAACGGGCTTGTGATCTATCCGTCATAGTTGCAGTATTTACCCAGAACAATGTTCCCTTGAAATGTTCTGTATATATTAAATGAAGTTATTTGTACACTGTAAAAAATTCCAGTAAATTTACCCTGAAATTTTTCTCTAAATAACACAAAATTCGTGTAAAGTAACTAAATTTTGTATATGTACCTGTAATGTTAGGTATAAATACATGAACTGTATTAAATTACTCAGAATCGCTGGTAAAAATACAGTAATACAGTAAGAATCCCTAACTATGCAGTTTATCTCGGAAAATTAGTGTAGTTATTTTACATCAAGCGGTAAATTCACCATTATTTGAAAATCTTAATCATAAT
>SDVV010016853.1:0-14131 GCA_016164225.1 Gammarus roeselii | reverse complement strand
CTCACTTGCATTCTCAAGGCGTCTTTGTTGCAAGGGTATTGGTAATAGAGGGAGGTTACAAAGATCATCTCCCAGCTCACTTGCATTCTCAAGGCGTCTTTGTTGCAAGGGTATTGGTAATAGAGGGAGGTTACAAAGATCATCTCCCAGCTCACTTGCATTCTCAAGGCGTCCTTGTTGCAAGGGTATTGGTAATAGAGGGAAGTTACAAAGATCATCTCCCAGCTGACTTGCATTCTCAAGGCGTCCTTGTTGCAAGGGTATTGGTAATAGAAGGAAGTTACAAAGATCATCTCCCAGCTGACTTGCATTCTCAAGGCATCTTTATTGCAAGGGTATGGGCAATAGAGGGAGGTTACATAGACCATCTTTCAGCTCACTTGCATTCTCAAGGCGTCTTTGATGCAAATGTGAGGGTAATCAAAATAAACATGTTGAACAACGGAACGAATTTTATTACGCAACTCAGTGAAATTCATGAATGCGACAGAAATGCATTCAAAAGTTACATTCTGTCAGTAGTGCGTGCCGGAACATATTGTTTCAAATAGAAACAAGAATATGTTTGTAAACAAGCAAATCCAAATTGAAGAAAAAGAAGTATACCCCTGCCGGAATGCATTCCGAAAACAGGCATTTACATCGATCAGATAGAATTAGCCCTCTCTTAATTAAAACCGCCAAATCGTCAGTAGTGCCAAGGAAGGCGAAACCAGTTTACACCGTGTCGCTCATATTGCAACAGATTAATCAAATTTGTGACAGCCATTGTACTTTTCCCCTCCGCGTAAAATGCCACGGCATCATTATGATGCTTGCTAATACTTGCAGAATCCTTCGCGCTTCGAGACCGGAATGAAATATGCGATATAAGAAAAATGTGAGGCAATGACGTCAAATTAACTATAAGCGTTCTAGTTAATCAGAATTTTGTGAGCCTTAACGAATGACTGACTTGGAAAAATTGTGTATAAGAATGGGCTAAACATATATGGAAGAAAAGAACTGCGTAAACGTTCAGAAATTTTGACAGGTACGATTTATTGTAGCTAGTATTAGCACCCAAAGTACTCAAAATCAAAATTATAAATCATCAACAAATATTCCAATAATTTGAATGACTTACCAGCCTATGCTGTGTCGATAGTTTCTATAGATTGCATTTTTACATGAAATTCTACTATTTGCATGCGTTCCTTGCATTCAAATTTTTTTAACCTGATTTTTAGTATTTGCACAAACAATATGTACAATATAGGATCCCAATGGTAGTCCAACCTCAACATTGGTAGATTTCATGAGTATCTTTGCAAATAACTGTACGAGTATTTGTGTCCGTGGTCTCAAATATGGATCCCAAGGACAGCAAATTAATATTAATAAATACTTTGTGAGTGTCTCCTAGAGCAATTGAGAAACTTTAATTATAATCACACTTTATCACTGATCACCAGTCTTATTGGAATTATTTTTGTATGTGCTGTAAATCAATAACTGAACCAACACCCTAGATTAATTAACACCAAGGATCACCAATCTTACTCTTTATTTCCCATTCGTTTAAAAATGTTCCGGGTTGCATCCCTTTTGTTCAACTCGAACCTTTTTCCGTTAACACATTTATTTAGTGTTAACATCTTTCACTTAACTGCTCCTAACCATTTTCATTAACGAAACAATAGGCACCAGCAGGCTCCTGAACAATGGATGGGCGCTAAGACTTGTAATTGGTTTTCGAGACCTAAACGGTTTGTCCTCAAAGTTCGGCAAGTCCGGTGACTGTTAGCGGAGATACTGAAAGTTGACGGTAAAACAATAACTTGTGTGACCTGATGAAAGCCAGCAGTGATACTATCCCAGGGGACGGAGGCGGCTCTTTATATATTGAGGCCAGGCACTCGGGACCAGTGCTAAGAGACAATTGTGTGCGCAAGACAGAATAGTGACATCAAAGTGGCTGCAAGAAATATTTCTGCTGGTCAAGGAAAAATAGTGAAAATAATGCTTGCATTGAAATGAGTTTCAAGCGCGTACTTATACATGCAAACCATCAAAAGATGTCACAACGCTCACAAATGCAATGAGTCTTCGGGAAATGTTTTTTTATACGTTACCTACAATCAATATTAGATACTAGGTTCTATTCATTTCATTATTCCATCCAGTACAATTGATCTAGATTTGAATGAAAAACCTGAGATTTAAATAGGAACTATGCACGCTCGCCATCGCATGTTCATTGCTAAGTAATCATGACTGTCTGCCATGGCAAAGCTCTAAAAATGTACGCCTGAGCTAAAAATCTTCCTTAGAGCATGACAATAGATAAACGACACGTAGGGCGCCTCGTCGTGCCAATACATATGTTAAGTGATAAAATGGCATTCAGAAGCGGTCTGTACCCAATGAGTAGTCAGTCATTTAGATATTTTACGATCTACGTACACACAGAAACTGATAAACTATAAATGACTGTTTCATGGCTACTGTGACTACCTGCGGTGGGAAAATATACTGGTCAAATTAGCCAGGGTGATGAAGGAACCATTATGCCAGCAGACTAGATTGGTGCCACCTACGTCTTTTTACACGGACAGATCTCCCTGCCTATGCCAGGAGCTGAATCGACTCAGCTCCAGCGCGCTGGGGTATACAGGGAGAGTACGGATAGACGGCAGGGTCATCTCGCCACCCAGTTCCACCATCCTAAGACCCCATGGATGAGATAATAAAGAGAGATCCCGAGGGGGGAGTAGATCCCCGGGTACCTCTGTAGCATATATGTATATTGTTTAGTACGACGGAGGGGGGTCACGGAAAGTGAGTCACGCCGTGTGTAACCTTGGAAATTTATTTGAACAATAATTTTTTTCAATGAGGGGCAGAATTGCCTCTTTGATTCTCAAATTCTATCTAATTCCATGTATGAAACCATTTCATGTGTTCAACCATAATGACATTACCCCGCGAATGGGTTCGACCCCTATATTGTATAGCTATCGCCTATATATTTTTGCTCGTAAGATGTATTGTTCAATATAAAATGTATTGGTCACGATCTTTGATAGATGAGTGTTTGGAAATATTATGTCAAGTAGATTAGATTAGATTAGTTTAAAGAAATCAAACGAGCACGAGTGCTTGTGTCGAGTTGTTTCCTCGAAAGAAGGGTGTGGGATTGTCACAGAGCCTTTAGAATTTCACACACGCGTACAGGCAAAGGTAGGTCGTAGGGATAGAAAAAAAGAAGGACCACAGCTTCTATCACAAGCAGTACCTAACAGTTGCCACCCCACTACAACCCGGGGCATTTCAGCCCGGGAGAAACAATGGTCGAGTGTCAGATGACAATATCAGGAACGAGGCGTGTGAAAGATGTGAAGCGAAGGATTGAGGATTCAGGCGAGGGCATTTCAAACGGTCGAGCAGAGACAGGCACTATATACGCTCAGCGGCCTCGGGTTTTTTCCCGAGAGCATGCCTGTTCGCTAGCCCCAGAAGTTAGGGTCATTAGGACTCCAACAAGGGTGAGTCTACATGAGTGGAACATTTGGTTTAGTGAGATTTTTAAATTATTGTCGCAAGTGCTGCGAAACACCATATCCGGTTGCCTGAGGGTTTTCCCCCCAGAGTGTTCAGATGAATACGTGTTCTGTACACTTGTGGTTTCTTTAGGGCTACTGCACTTTGATTTGAGACGTGGAAGGGAGCTCTCCTATATATATACCAGTACTTGGCTTATTTAGAATCTAAATCAAAGCAGGCGTTAGGGGTATCAAATTTTGTTAAACAGAAAGACTTGAGGAGAACCACGTCAGTTATCTGCAAGTGGTTCTCCCCATTGTGCACAAAAGAGTAAGTCTTTCGTACACGTTGGGTTCCTTGAGGAGCATTTCGCATTTCAAGGTGAGAAGTTAGAGGGGCATCTAATAGCAAAAGAGTTGCACTTGGCAGCTCCTCGTTGCACCGTCCACCGCTCAGTAGCAGATTCGATTTTATGCTCGGTGTTAGCATTTTTATCTTTTTTATCTTTCCTCCTGACACAGAGAAAAAGTTAGGAAAGATGAAAAACGCGATATCTCCGTTGAGTTGAGCGACTGGCCCTCCTCTGGTGCGGGTTCGATTCCCGGATACCATTGAGATGGAGGGGTGGTTGTGAATTGCTGTATCAACTCAACGGCGCGTTCCCGCTGAATCGCCAGCAGACTTTCACCCATTGCCCGGTACAAGTAGTAATCGCACTCTGAGGGTGAAACGAGTAACATAGCATCCTGCGGAATTTACAACGCCGCATCGAGTTCGAGCAGCGGGCTCTCTCTCTTCTTGTCCTATTCAATTTTCAGGATACTATTGTTCCCATATCTGATTGTTCCCGTTCAGAGTTTAGGGCAGCTGAGAGCCTCTCGGGCGAACGGGAATGGGTGTCCCTAAAAGGGTTTATGGGGATTGTGAGTAACCGGTACGGGCTCACATCCAGTACCGGTGACCCTGACGTGAGTTTAGGGGTGGCCCGTTGTTTTGGAACAAGGTCGGAAGTTTCGCTCCCGAGGTCCTTGAACTTTTCAAAGGTGTACCGCGTCAGCATCAAGAACGCGGGCCGGTTCACGAAAGTGAACCGGTTCTGGACCTGCTGAAAGCCATCTATCAATCACTTGTTCAAAACCTATTGGACCAGTCTGTTGCTGACTCGCGTCTCACACCAGTTATTAATTGGCACTGGAGCGATAAAAAATTGTCGTTATACTACAAGACAAACTATTTTCCTGAACGATATTCGTCGCAGTTGGATTATTTTGGGTCAGGTTCCGTTGCAATTGTCACGAATTATGACAACGGAAATCAGGAATCAGTGCATTCGCTGCCATTACGGTGCAATAACCAAAGCATCTGGGCTGGCAACCCATGCTGACATTTGTCGGTCACTTTCCTCTGTTTCACCATGTACACAATACGTATACTGAAGACAATATATTGGATTACCCCTATCGGTCCAGTTGCCAACGCTAAGCTGAATCCAAAATAAACTCTCAAAGTGATTCAATGTACCCGAGATGAATAATTTCAGTCAACGAGAATAAATACACGAACGAAGAGCATAAAAGAATTTGCACAAAATCTATTATTGATGTCATTAAGCTAAGTTAGATCGTTTGCTGTTATTAAGAGAGGTCCCGCAATAATTTCCAATCTGGTCATCATACAGACAGTTGACGATTAGATATTGCATTAATACTGCTATTAAAGATTACATATTTTGCCATTTTGAAATGGTCCCAGTAACAATGATCGGCCTCCGTGTGTTGTGACAAGGAAATATTTGTTTTTGTGTATTCCGTTGACATTTTTAGTACACTGTTTTTCAAATGTAATTTCTTCTTTGATATGAAAAATTCCTGCAACTTAATGAAAATTCGCTCGAAATACGTACATTAATATGCAATTTTAACTGAACAGTGGGAGATATATTAGCAAAATGATCTTACATTCCTGCTGACCTACCTGCAAATATTGTCGAAATTGACTATTTTTTTCTATAAAGATAATATCTATAACTTTTTCCAAGTGAATGTTTTGATTAAATATTTGGTTAGACAATTTCATTTAGAATATCCAAAAATATCTTAAATGGCTCCCGTGCACTTCTAGACGCACACTTTTAATGTGTTAAATATCTAATTTCATTAGATTAATTTATCGGATGAGTGTTAGTTTTACTCGCCTGTTATCATTCCACGGTTATTTTCTAAGCTACGTTGTATATATTGCGTCCTAATTTTTTGAATTAGGATTCGTTCCGTCTCCTTGAATATATTGTATTCTTTGAAGACAGTGCTCAAGCAGACTCACGTTTATTTTTACTGTCACAATATATTATACTTTTTTGAGATTAAGGTTCATTCCGATTCCTCAAATAAACTTTGTAGCTACCGCAGCATGAGCCTGTCTAACTTATGGGTTGAAAATCACACATTAGGTACTTCATACACTAGAAGATATTATTATATAGTGTCTTATTTAGTAAGGAAAACAGCAATTCTAAATTTCTAGTTACGATAACTGATTTTGCGAGTAATTTTTCCCGAATTTTTAAGTTTACGCTGAGAAAAATCTCATTTTAGCCAGTCAATATTTATTATAATTTCCAGCGAAATTATTACTCACTCTTGTCTGAATTATTTCACAATATTCAAAAAGTTTTGGATAATATACAATAAGTGTTATAACCTAAAACTCAATTAGTTGGTGCGATTTCCTTCTAACAATAGAATAATATATTGCACCCGCATCTTCTGATCAAGTTTATATCAAACAGCTTTGTATAGGCTGAGTCAGAATTGATTAAAATTACTAGCCTATCATTTGTCTCTAATTCTTTCTAAATGTTTTTTTTTATCAAAGAGCTTGTAATGTTGACATACAATAAAACAAGTTGTAATAGGGCGGTAAAATAGTTTGATGTACCATCATGCACCATCACTTGCGATAAATGAGCACCTTCTCATACATGCAATTTTGCTGTAACTGCTACAAAAAGAACGACCCGAGGTTTTCCGAAATTTGTCTGATTCCTCGTATCATGAAGATGCTATTGACCAACCTTGTACTCGTCAACTTTTAATTAACAGAAATTACGTCAGTGTGAATATTTGCATGAGGTGTCTCGACCTTTGGTGCTGACTGTACCTTCTATCATTGATAAGCCAAGTTTGTCATTCGTTTAATTGCAAATTGTGTTAATGTTTTCGTTACTACTACACGTAGTAACTACTAGTTGATTATTTGTCACTGCCTATTCCTGAATTTATTGTTTTCCTTATTACAAAGTGTTTGTAATGTTGGCATACAATTAAAAGCAAGTAGGAATAAGGCGGTATAATAGATTGGACAGAGATTAAAATGTTTTTGAACGATTGAACAAAGATTGAAATGTGTTTGAACGATAGGCAATAGACACACACGATCCTGTACAATATAAGGTTCCGAGTCCTCCTGTTAATTCAGAGTCCTAAAATTATAAGCTAATAGGACGCTCTTTAAGCCCTTCCAACAGAAAAAAAAATCCATGTAGTCCACTACACTGAGATTTAACCTTGAATTATAGAGACATGTCGCTCCACAGCCACACTGCCAACAGAAGCAAATCCTGCTGCATGTATTTGTAGTGGAACATGCGATAAATGCGCGTGTGCTAAGAATAACAGAGACTGCATATCATGCAAAAGCCAAAAATGCACCAAAACCAGCAAGCCTATAAACATCGAGCTACCGCACTGCCCACACGCTCCGATGGCCAGCGCATGTGCCCCAAAACGCGATGAGATGCCAACCCTCTCCCATAGGGTAGCTCATTCGATGAAAGATACTCACCCAACGCTGGTGAGCTCTCCATCTCCCACCCCTTGTACCTCTGAAACTGAATCCATAACTCGCATTTATTTCTCCGATCCAGAGCCTTTAATCGTCACCTCAACAGAAAAATCCGCTACAGCAAAGCCGGCTCACTGCGAAGAATCAGGCACCAGCACCGGGTCAGCGTTTTGTCTATTTCTATGATTTAAATGTTCCAGTCGTTTTAGTAAAATTGAAATACGAACTCAGTGTTATCGAGGAACGATAGGCAGCTTCCAACTTTGACAATGGTTAACTCGATTTTAATATAATTCCTTGAATTATTCCTAACAATCACCGTACCATTTTTGATGATGCAATCATTGCCTTATTAGCTAATATTTTGTGTTGCCTTCTATAACAGGAGTATATTCATCCGACTTGTGTACTCCAGCATTGTATTATTCTGATTGTCAATGATTTAATAATTTCGTAGCGGTCTTGAAGTGTGTATATTGTATATTCAGTTGTTGGAACATATATTTTACGTATAAATTTTTCGTATAACTTATGTCGCCTTCTCACGCCTTCATTATTAATACAATGGTTTAGACCCATCTTTACAATATGTTAGAGCTTTTCGATTTCCCAACCCAATATTGTATTCATATTTTCTGTATAATTCATGTCGTCCATCCTCATCATTGTAATCGTACAATATTGTAGACTACACATTACAATATGTTAGCACATTTTGATGTCCCAACCCCATGTTCTCGGGACTCTAACCACATGCATGCGAGTTTCTCCACCCCTTCTACTTGTTATTTTCCATACCCATGTAATTTGTTATTTATCCACCCCAAGTATTTCTTATTTTCCCACCCCGCGTGTCACTGGTTTTCCCAACGCTACGTAGTCGGAATAATTTTGTCATAATAGACTTTTTCTTAATTTGCACAGATGATACTATTGTAAATATTTTGCTTCATGTAATCCGAACCGGCGGCCTCTAGAGATGAGCTGGGACGAATTCAAATTGAACTCTCGCTTTTCGTTAATTAAAATAGCGTGGTCGATAATGAAAATTCATGTCTTATGTTTAAGAATTTATTTCTTACCTAAAAAATTGAAAACCCATTGCCAGACGATGGAAATAAATGATCTAATAATAATAAAGTAAAAAAATATTATTTATTTTTGCTGCGGTCCGTCGAACGGGCTTTATTGTTTATCATGTTGTTGAGCATGGCATTATTGGCCTCCATTACTAATTCCAGCCAATAGACTCAAGGATCGCGAGCATGTAAACCTGAGATTTACGTTGATGACTTGTTGCCAAAGTGATTAACGTCGAGAAAAATCTCGGTTATAAAGTGAACGAATATATCCAGCTTACTCTTCTCAGGAGTATTTTGGAACTTTTTTCAGCTGTTGATCGTGTCACCATTAGCATTATGAAAAACATAACGTGGAATGTGCCGTAGTGAGCAAACGGGGGAGAACTATAGCTGTAAATGTTTTGACAGAGGACACAAATTGCAGCAAGCATCTAAACATTTGCTGATTCCTGTACCATTTGTTATAACTAAAACAAGATTGACAAGTTGATGAGATTTGCTGCGTGCCACATTTAGGATATGGCGAATCGCATCCCACATTTGACGTCACAATATTTTTCAGTTATTTCTTAAATCCTTAACAAGAAAACAATCGATCTTTTCGAAGCTGGTAACCTTGATCAATTTTGTTAGTGAACTATTTTATAATTGACAAATAAAATCCGCGTAAAGCGCATGACAACAACTCGTCCTCACAAGTCGTTATTGTTAACTGCTTAAGAAGAGCATCGTGTGGCGGTCGGTGCAGGAAAAGCAGGTATGTAAGAAATACTAATATCTTGACGGGTAAAGCTATTGCGTGGCTGAGTGAATACATACCCAAAATTTATTATAGTTTTATAGACCAGAGCTTGAGAAATGATCACATATATGTACTTTTGCACACAGAAAGATAATTATCTACTGATAAACCATGAACAGCTAGCTGGCGTTCAGATGTGACTAAAACGTAGCATTTGCATATTCGACGCATGTAAGTGAGCGAAATGTCGTTGCCTCCTTGTAACATACATATCGTAATGTTATACAGAGGCATATAAAAAGCTAAACAACTTTCTAATGAAGACTCAGGCCCCAGAAGCCGAACTCCTCGGAGAAGTGCAACCGTTGTAAAATATTAATTACCTCGTTGGTGAAGTAGAAAAACAACTCGGTAAACTAAATATTTACAAATCAGCAGAACCAGATTGCCTGCATCCAAGAATATTACGGAACCTCTGTGAAATCATAAGTGGTCCACTGACAGATTTTAGCAGGTCTATGACAGTTGGCATTATTTCAGAAGATTGAAAACAGCAAACATCACAGCCATATTCAAAAAGGGTAGTGAGCAAGAGCCAGGAAACTATAGACCATTCAGTCTCACATCTGTGATCGGCAAACCCTTAGAAAAATTGTTAAAGACAAGTATAACATGTTGCCACGAGAGAAACCACTACATCAAGGAAACCCAACACGGCTTCAGAAGCAAATTTAGCTGCCTGTCCAATCTCCAGGACTTTTCAATAAGGTCACCGAGGTATATGATGAAACCAAAGCTGTGGACCTTATTTATCTTGATATCAAACGCATAAAAATGCGTTTGATAAGGTCACCCGTTAATGTTTACTGAGAATAGTGGAGGCGCTTGACGTAACTGGAAACGTGGCCAGTTGGCTCCGAAATTGGCTCACGGGCAGCAAGCAACGGGTCTGTGTCTGACAAGGAAAAAGTCAGTGGGCCACGGTTACGTCAGGAGTACCCCATGGCAGGATTCTTGGGCCATTTCTCTTTATAATCTATATAAATGCGATCGACACCGACATTGTCAGTAAGTTCTCAAAATTTGCAGACGATACTTAACTCTGCCAACAAGCAGACTGTGAGCAAAATCGTATGACTATCCGAAGGGATCTTAATAAACTAGTGGACTGGTCTGATAGTGGCAAATGAACTTAAATATCAAAAATGTACTGTTGTTCACAAAACAAATAACCCGAATTATTCATAAGCTAAATGTGTACAGTGGATGTGCAAACTTAATTAACTATTCTAAACAGTAAATATTCATGTGATAACAATAACCATTCGAAATAATATATCAGCACCTAAACTTACAGTAATAAACAGGACACAGGAGATAACCTTCAACCACTATGCAAAACATAACCAACATCAACAAAGTAATCTCAATAAGACGTGTCAGCGGAATACAAACTAACTCATAAAATAAATCAACACTTACATAACTACTCTGTCATTCGTCTTCTGCCGTAACAAGAAGCGATACCAAGATACACACTATCTCCTACAAAAAAATAGGTCTACTATTTCATCACTGTTCATCGTCAATCATCGTAATAAGACGTGAGCCTAACAATACTTCTACAAATTCTAATAATCAACTTGATTATTCCTATAATAACTTTTATTCTGAATTCATCTGATGCAGAGAATGTTCAATTATTTCAAATGCCTGTAGTGAACGTTCAGTTGAAACTATTCTTTATGTCTCCAGGGAACGTGTATTTTCTCCTAACCCATTCTAAAACAACACCTAATCATACAAACCTATACAATCCTCAAATAAAATCTCCAACACACCCACCAGAGCTCCAGCCATGGAGCCCAAAGCCAGAGTATCGGAACGTTTCCATTTATATAAGGTAATTGGCTCAGAGATACAAAACAGAGACCTCCACTGCACTTTGGAACATAATCACAAAAAAAAATCAAATGGTAAAAGGGAAGAGACTTACTGACCAAACCTATACAATACCTATGCAATATCCATTCGGTAACGATGAAATACATGTAGAATATCTGTATAATACACCCATATTCTTCAACACACCCCACGAGCCGCCAAACGCCTCGCCTGCCGCCAGCCCTTCCCCCCACCCACGTCTGAATTAATCCCTGACTTTCTTCAGTAAAGGTCGTTCCTGCACTATAGACGACAGAATATGGTCTGTTCACGTTTCTTTTCCAAAATCCCCGCATGAAAATTGTATGTTGTAAAGTTTGCATGTACGCATGGCGGTTTCCATCAGGTCAATAGAGGCAACAGTTGTATGTATATCCATACCTAAAAACGTACTAACTCAATGCGAGTATTCCAAAGTTGTCACGCAAATAGATACTATTTCTGGCGTCTATAGTATGTCTAATCCTCCGGTCATTACTCCAAAATCTTTTACCACAGAAAGTATTAGCGATGGAGTTTTTTGTCTGGAAATTCCGTTGACAAATTCATCGCGACCGTTTCTTAACAGCACCTCAGAAGTGACATCATAGAAAGATCTGATAAAATCGCAAGACGATTGCTCTGAAGTGAAATGTCGCAGATTTCTAAGAACCGACGTGTAAGGCAACTTTTTTTTCTAGCGCACATTTTGTCTGAATCCAATTCTTAGCTTCGAAATTTATCTAATCAGTTATACGTCGACAGCATTTACTATAGCAAAATATAATTTTACTTGTAATCCCATCCTGATGATCGTTTCATTCCTGAAATTTAGCGAGCGTTTACATGTTCACACAATCAATGTTTGGACGCATCAGCTGAGCCATATATATGCATATTAAATTGGGATTAGACTACCCCATCTTCGTCTTGAGTTACACAGGAATGTTAGTTGCCACTCAGGTAGAACATAAACGTACCATGATTACGGTAGACCGTGGTATGAATAATAACACACTTCCTAAACAGACAAAGAAAGTTTACACAGATCGTGGTTTATTGAAACATAATTACACATGATATTCATTCAAAACGCACTTAGTGTAATCAGTGTGGAAGGACAAATATCGGTGCGGCGATGGTTAATTACTTAATACGATGCAGCTACTAAGGGCTAGAAGTAGAGTATATGTCGCCTAAACGCGGATTTTGTCCGGTCTTCGGGAATTTGCACGCAACATTTCACCGGGGTAGGGCGCGGTGCATGCAACCTTAACTCACCGAGCGTACGGGGGTTGGCGCTGAAACGGGGGGCGGGGACGTAGGGTACCGGAACTGGTTTGGTGCCCGAATCAACTAACGAACGGGGGGAGAGCGGAAGGGGGGACGGAAGGAGGGAACGACGGGCTGGAAGAAGGCTTGCGGCCTTTGTACTGTATGTATGACCTTCATTCTAATTATATAAGTTTTTTCTTCTTTAAATGGTTCTATTGGGGTATAATTGGTCACCAATTCTGGTATGAATAGTGTTATAGCAAGTTTTCTGGAGACGGGGATCCCTGCGGTAGAGAAACCCCCCTAGGTAGAAAGTTTGATGCGCTTCTGGAAAATTATGTGTGTTTGCTCTTGCCTGTTCTTCGTCTTATAAATTTGTTTCCGTGGCACGTTTGCTTCGTTGTGAGTGTATATATCGTTATATATTCATGACTGGTTTATTGTTTCTATACATTTTTTCTGTGCACATATATGTTGGTATTCTTATCTAGTTGTGGTATATAAGACTCATTCGATGCTTGATTGGTGTGTTCGTAGCGGTGGGGGCTTGGGATATTTTTGTATGTTCTGCTCATTTATCACTTTATATTCTTTTATACGATTAGTGTGGTAGGTATGTCTTATAACTCAATTAGCAGCCTTAGTGTGCGAACGGCCTTGTTTGTACCAGCCTGAAGGTAGTATTATAGGCAAGGTTCTGTGTTTCCCATCTATTTATTTCATATGTATATAATATCTATAGAAATAGTAAGGATTATTTGTCAGGTTGTTTGCGGTTAATGTATGTATTTTTTTCTTTGGATGCTGTGTCTTCGTTACGTGAATTTTTCTACCTTATATTGCATTATCCAGTTTTGAAATATTTATATCAGTGTTCCATTGAGGCATTTTTCCAATAGCGAAAATACCTGAACGATATGGATTTACTGTAAGTTAAAATATTATGTTATGTTTACTTAGTAATGATCGATTGATTTATGTTGAATTTGCGCTGTTTTGGAATTTCGATCTGTTAACTCATACAGTTTTAGGCATTTTAGGGTATTTTAGGCATGCAGCTTTCACATTATTTCAGGCATAATGGGATCGGTTGTTGCATCATTGTGGTAGTTTTATAAGTATATATGACACATCTGTTACGATTTACCCATAGTAACTTTAGTTAAAGAGATGTTAATTTATCCCTGTTTTTGGACAGTAGTTGTGACTAATTTCATTAGATTTTGTATGTACTATACCGTATTTACTATTGGTTTCAGTTACGTCGCCTGCATATCTTGGAATCTTATTCACATTTCTTGTTTGTTGGGTTGAATAATAGTTCATTCTCATTCATCACGTTTTTAATGTATGTTTTGGATATGGTAGAGAATTAATCTTCTTACTTTGTTTTATCTCGTGAGTTTTAGTATAGGTCTTTCAGTTTTGTAGGTTCTCGGTTGAATTTCCATCTTTAATGCAATCTATTGGTTATTTTTACAATTTAGGATATATTACGTATGTATCTACATTATAGAACATTATTTCAGGTCTAATTTAGTTACATATTGTTCATTTTAGTGTTTTATATATCTTCTCTCATCCTGATATAATATTTGACGTAGTTATTATAGATATAGAACAGACGATTTGTTACAAACTTGGTCTTGCTGTTAGGGTATTGTATATTTATTGTACGACCATTCTCCAATATTTAGGAGGAGTTAGAGAGTCCCCTAGGCAAAAGCTCATTCTGTTTATG
>SDVV010016852.1:0-14132 GCA_016164225.1 Gammarus roeselii | reverse complement strand
ACATTCGAAAAAGAGGGTTTCAATTTGGATGGTCGCCTCTTCTGTTGCATTCATCGTATTGTTATCGCATTGAGCAGGTATGAAGTTCGAATATGTTATTTCACGTCAGGATAAATTACATTTCAATTCCCTTGCGATTGGTGTGTTGGTTGTTCAATATATTCCAGTTTTGGTATCAAGGATTCGTTATCACCGGAAGACGACAACAAGAGTGCGTAGTCATCAGAAAACTAATGCAATTGAGATTTTTCCATTAGAAGTATTGAACGAGAATCTTCAGTAGCTACATCATCATAAATCCAGACGACCTATCGTGTGCAGTCCTCATGACCTAAGCAGACACTGTACAGTGTGCGGACAACGGGCCGGCACAACGTGATAGCAGCCGCTGTTCTGTGTGCGGCCAACGTGATAGCAGACACGTTACAGTGTGCGGACAACGAGCCAACACAACGTGATAGCAGACGCGGTACAGTATGCGGACAAAGTACCGACACAACGTGATAACAGACACGGTACAGTGTGCGGACAACGTGCCTACACAACGTGATAGAAGACACGGTACAGTGTGCGGACAACGGGCCGACATAACGTGAGAAAAGACACGGTACAGTTTGCGAACAACGTGCCGCCACAACGTGATAGCAGCCGCTGTACTGTGTGCGGCCAACGTGATAGCAGACACGTTACAGTGGGCGGACAACGAGCCAACACAACGTGATAGCAGACGCGGTACAGTGTGCGGACAACGGGCCGAAACAACTTAACAGTAGACGCGGTACAGTGTGCGGACCACGGGCCGAAACAACTTAACAGTAGACGCGGTGAAGTGTGCGGACAACGGGCCGAAACAACTTAACAGTGGACGCGGTGAAGTGTGCGGACAACGGGCCGAAAAAATCCTTCCGCAAGGGTTCAAAACACACAGGTGTACATCAGCGGAACTTGGCATAATTAGACGAAAATCTCGCCCGAACCTTCACCCTACCCTTATTTTGTACTTTCAATGATACGAGAAACGAGATTGAATCTGACCGTACCAATCTGCCAAGAATCTGACCGTACCAATCTGCCATGAATCTGACCGTACCAATCTGCCATGAATCTGGCCGTAACAACCTGCCATGAATCTGACCGTACCAATGTGCCATGAATCTGACCGTTCCAATCTGCCATGAATCTGACTGTACCAATCTGTCATGAATCTGACCGTACCAATCAGCCATGAATCTGGCCGTACCAATCTGCCATGAATCTGACCGTACCAATCTGGCAAGAAGATTACACACGTGTGCGTGATGTTACGGATTAAACAGCCCATGAAAATAGACGTCATGACAACAGAACATCTTTGCCATGTATCTATGTGACAGCATGTCAACAAATATTATATCCCGAAAGCGATTTTATATGCTTACTCACGCTAAGAAAAAAATTAAATCGGATGTTTAATTGATGGCGCCTAAGCCGTCGATAGTAATTGAAAGTGTTGGTAGAGTCATTTATGTTTATAGTAGTCTGTAGCTGTGTATGAATGATAGTTACAACCTACTGAGAGGTACACGTGAGGACATCAGGTCTTCCAGCATGTCATTCTCAACGATGGCATCACACGCGTCTGGCAACTCTATTATTACCTGAGACGTCTCGCCTTTTTACCATAAAAACTTACAAAAAAAAGCCAGAATTTTCCCCAGACGTTTTCTTAGCATTAATTGCGACACAAATCATCAATAGTCAGTAGGTACAGTCATATAGAAATTAGAGTACAGTTCAAGGTAGGTGTATATGAACGCTAATTCAAACTTTCAATCGCAACAATGCCACGTGTCTGGGAACACCATTACTACCTGTGACGTCACTTCCTTTTATCCTACGAACAGCAAAGAGTTACGCCAGAATTTTAGATTTATTTTTCCTTTTCATCAGGCTAAAGTAAATGCTTCATGCGAAATGT
Organism: Gammarus roeselii; assembly: GCA_016164225.1. Lineage (NCBI taxonomy): Eukaryota > Metazoa > Arthropoda > Malacostraca > Amphipoda > Gammaridae > Gammarus > Gammarus roeselii. Next base: position 12,175 of record SDVV010016852.1, on the reverse strand, counting down.
CTCTTTACCGTCGCCGCAAAGGATCTTCATCCGAGTCCAACTTACGTATATTTTAATTCGTGAGACTTCGATTAAGGCATTGATCTCAAGATTTAAAGCGCGTCATCATTTTTTGCTAGGTTGATGTTTCCTGAATATGCATGAAACAAATTCGAGAATAGGCATGACACTATTTGCACGTGTAGTTGAGTGTTGGTAAATTGCAAATCCTTTAGCATCAAATATTTTTGGTCGCCGACGTGTTCAATTTCAGTCGCTGTGCAAAATTACCGAATTGTTCAGTTTCTAGTTAAAGAATTGCCCGCATTGACATGTTCACCCTGTTTTCAACACGGTGGTCTATATCATGAGTACTTAATATGATCCGTAACACGCCCAGAGCGATTCGGACAATGTAATGGTTAACATGTAGCTTATTACTTTAATTGTTTGACTTAGCCCCGATGTAACTCGGATATTGTAATTATTAATCACTTTTGGGTCAAGTTGATTACTTTTGGGCTAAGTTAATTAATTTTGGGGACCTTATCTTATCGTGAGTCAGATAACGGACGATGACTTACGGGCGGCTTAAAGCTGGCTTACAGGTGGCTTACGGGCGGCTCACGTGTGGCTTACGGGCGACTCATTCGGACGGACGGAGGGATAGCTTTCGGATTATTCATAAGGTATGTTCATAGGTTATATATGTTAATAGCTTATATAAATATATGATAATAAGCTATATGAATAGTATGTTTACTAATACATATATAGGCTACGTTTGGTATTATATCGCATTTTTATTGCTAGGCATAGTGTATTGCAATTCATTGCATGTCATGTTGCGTATCTACAATTTTATTGCTAGTCCTCTGAGTGTATAAAGATAAAAATAACATACGTTTTTATAAAATAATTCTAGTGATAATAAATCTAACAGTTACATAATAATTTACATGCAGTATTAAAGATCACAACGCCACACATATTCTTCTTGCGCAAATGTTGATTTCCGGAAACGTTCATGATGAATTTTTCAACCTTGTTATCATTTCAACGTCGTTCGCTGTTGGAGACCCGCTCGACTATCTTTTTGACGGGTATATTTTGACATAGGTAATAAGCGAAATATATGCAGTACGCTACACAAACCAAAGATTGATTACTTTGGATCGGTTTCTGTAGTACAAATTTGTATTTTTGCATGAGTATTGTAGTACGATGCTCCATTTCCTCCATATATTGCTGAATTAAGCCCAAATGAATCGAAAAAGTAGAGTTTATTTTCGTTTTTAAATATTAGAAACCAATGACCCATTTTATTAGGGTCGCTTTCGCTGCTAACAATCATGTATTCGTTTATTGGATGCAAGGGCATTCTGTATTCAGCAAAACATCCTATATAGGCACGTTTCATAATTGGGTCGCTCATGGATATATTTTTAATTTGATTATTATCCATAATTACTGTGGATAATTAGGAAATACCCTCCTTGCCGAGTTCATTTGGATTACACCGAGTGTTTGACCAACCAGGAACAAGATCTTATTCGTAGTGAGTGGAGTTTCGCAATTCACTGTTAGGTTTCTAGGTTAATGACATCTTCAAAGTTGGTTGCTTTTGTATCTATTACAAATATAGTTCTTCCTGCAGGGAAATTTTGTCTTGTGATGAGATGAGAGCTGGTACGCGTCCCTTGAGCCGAAAGTGTTTGATTGTATGCTTGTGCGGACTCTCTGGGAAACGATGATCTAATGTTGGTAACGCAGTTTCCGTTTACATCGACGATAACGTTTGTGATTGCGTTATGTTGGAAACAGTTAGGATTGCGATTATATGCGTCGTTATGTACCGCTTTACTAATGAGAAATAGGGCTAATTTATGTGGAACAACCCCGTTACAGGGAGAATCAATGGAGATGGATTTTTGACCAGTAGGAAACACGATTGTTTTGACAATGGGTTGATCAAACATGAATTCGATTAAGTCATTGTGTTTTGTGAGTGCTTTATTTAGAGCAAGCAAAGATGTAGGGTATGGTATAATCTTTTCACACTATAATTTGCATGAGTCTACTATACAGATATATTCTCCATTGTCATATGTTAGAAGGACACTACTTGGTTTTGCCAACACCAAACGTATATTTATGCTGACATAATGCAATTTATAACTATTGCTACCTGCTGCATCAAAGTTTAGTGGTCCCATCATATGTATACCAGGACGTAGACTTCCTTGAATCCAAACCTCATTTTCGTTTTGATTAGCAAAATTCGCCGCGACGATGGTATCTGGAATGGGTGTTTGAGATCGGAGCTTTTCATGGATGTATAGGAGAAGAGATTATTTAGTGGTCCTGTATAACTGCTTCGTTCACACTGAATATCATTTACGAATATAGAGTAACTTTGGAACATGCAATGAAAAAATCCGTCAACGAGTGTAACATTTGCAGCGGCGGCCAACGCGCTTCCATCTGTATTTCTAACACGGACTTTCACTTCTGCAGTTAACGAGCTCAAGTCGACCTTTTCAGTATCGGACCAAGGAATATGAAATTCGATAAAGGAATCGGCAACTCTACCATCATACAGGCTGCTGCTTGTGCTGAGATAATTTCTTTCAAATTTCGACTTGATCCTTGATTCAATTCAGTATTTATTGTTGACGAAGGAAAACATATCAATCACTCCCATTTCATAGTTTTCCGTAGTGGCTTCTAGCCCTGTCATGTTGAGAGATGATCCGCCAAGCATGTTGTCGGTATAGAACCTCACCCAAAACTAACGTTAATGGTGCATGATCAGTGGTATTTATTAGTAATTAAATAATGGACGACACGATCCCATCTTTATTTCACGCATTTTCTTTGATTTACATTTCCACGCATGGCTTATGTTGCAACATTCTTGAGTGGAGCAATCCCATGTTCCTTGGTGGATTTTTGCTGATCTTTCTTCTCCGAGTAATCGTGTGCCATGTTTCGAGTCATATCATCAGCTGCAGGCAGTACAGTTTTTTGTAGAACACGCAATGTGCGTCTTACAAGACTGGCTATGGTTGAGAAGAATCAACTACCCCTCTGGTACGATAACGGACTTGTGAATCGGTCAATATCATGCAAACTTCCACCACGTATTTTGTCACGTTTCGCAGATAAAGCTTCATATCGTTAATAGGACGGATATGCATAACCCCCCTCATGATTGCTAGTTACCAAATGACTTTATTTTTATCCAGCGTTGTATTTATATGGTGGCTCTAGGTTGTTTTAAAATGTAATACGCATAGGCTCGAACCACTATCCTTGAACGGGATGATACCGCCAACACCATCTCGTAGATCAATGGAAATGGAACAATGTGACTACGCTGTAATTTTTTTATATATGACATGTGCACGCGTAAAGGAATGAGATTTATTAATTGGAATAACATCAAGAATGTTGACTTGCTTGTCGCCCATAAAGCTGCGTGAAATTATATCAGAGTAAACGTTTATGTAGCGTACAATACCGTTCATAAATGACATTTTTTCGCTTACGGCACCTTCACCGACCTTATATTTACACATCATTCCACCCAATAAATCAGCTGATCTATCTCCAACAAAGTAATAATTCACCGTAGCTTCAGTGTATTTGAATTGCGACATGTTTTGTAGAATAAAGACGTTGAACTTTATGCGTTGTGTGGCACTATCCTATTCAAACAATTTTCCTTCATGTCTAACGTCTCGTTTCCTTAGCAGTCTTTTTCTGTCATTGATTTCTAGTTCGGAGATGTGTACTTCCAATGTATTGCCAGAGATATTTTTGCTAGGAACAAACTAAGCAGTTTCATGCCCGACTCTTTCATCTATATCAAAATAGTCTACATAGAATACAATGTTGTATTGCTCATCGTGTTTTTTTATTTTGAACCAGTCACTATAGAATAATTCAATAAGTCCTACGGTCCACTCTCCCTGTAACTGTATTGCCGGATAAATGTTGTTGATAAAACTTGAAGATATATTATTTTGGTACAATTGACTGCTGCCCAGGGATGACAAATAGACGAAAAAGTCCTCCGGTTCCTGCATCCTGCACTGGGTCCAACGTCATACTGACAGCAAAACGCTTGTAGACAACAATATATACTCTATCTAGATAATGAAACACACGGTCAACAATATATTTATTTACAACATCTTAGGAACATATACAGACTATAACCTGAGAACGTGGATGTGCTTTCGTAATTCACTCGAGTGTACTCGCCAAAGACGGCCTCGCCAAGCTTCCGTCTCTTCCAAGTTAAATCCATATTTACATTAGCATCATCACCCAAGACACATCGCTTCCTCTTTTTAGTGGCGGTAGGCTCAATTCCAATGAATTTTTTGGGAGTGTCTGGATAGCCATAGGCTAGAGTTGTGCATGTATCAACATAGTAGCGTTTATTTTCCAACTTACTAAGGCAATTTTTAATAGTGCGTACAGTTTGAAGCTGGCATGCTTGTGCGCGAATCTTGTGTATGGTATCATAGTGTGTATATGTTTTCTGATTATGGATGTCTCTGTATTGTTCATTTCTGATTTTATCTTGTGTCTGATAATTGACACCTTTTGCAGCTGATTTTGTTGCGTCGGATTCGAGCAACATACTGTAACACTTTGGTTGCAGACATGTTATTTCACTCGGGTAGTCGTTGGCTGTTTCGCTTTTAAGTAGCCCCAGCTGTCCTCTCTTTGTTCCATCATACAATGGATGATTTTGGGGTAGTTGGAGAAGTCCATGTATTTGGCCAGGTTAGGTTTATGCATTTCCGTCTCAATATCGGCCACACTTTAAGCTGGAGCAGCAACGAGTCTGTGTCCGAGTAGTTGAGCGGGAAGTTAACACCATAGCGTGGTGTCAGAGTGTCATACAAGAAGCTGCAGACTTTTGCTTTAGCCTTTTCAAGCACGTAGAATCCAACTTGGAGTAGGTGAAACATTCGGACATTTTTTTCTATAGTAGGACACTGTCATTGCAAGCAGTGTAGACAGCAGTCAAGTGACACTATCACGGTGGCCCTGCATCGCTAACTCAGCGGAAGTATAACTTCATCAATCACTGTCATTGTCTCAGACGTTATCTCGAGACCCCCTTCACTCGAGACAGCCCTCTAATCGCGATATTTCATCTCTATACGTCAGTTTACGGCATCATTATTTGCTCCTCACAGCAAATATTCCATTCGAGATTTAGTCCGCTTCTGTTTGGAGCTGATGAGATATATATGTATATATCTACGATACTTTAGGTATCCGAGTGCAATTTTAATTGCAGAAAATTATCGCATATTCAATACAAGGCAGGAGGTGTTGTATTGCAAATCATTGCAAGAAATGTTGCATAATTGCTACTTCATTGCTAGGCATTCGAGTTGAATTTAGGATATTGCAAACAAACATTCATAAGTTATATATATTGATAATAGATTTATAACACATATTTATTAGGAAATAACATGGGTTTGTCATTTTTACGAGAACATAATTATGCACTACGAAAATCGATGAGAGCAACTGTACGAAACGTAAGTAATGACCTCGATTAGCCCTCTGGTCATATCTTGATCGGCCGTATCAGAGGCACTCGGCGGCCTCTTCATCGGTGATAGGCATTATTTCTCGGTCGGAGGTGTCGGCTCATCATATTGGTGTAGGATTTATCATCTGGGTGTAGTTTTTTCTCCAGTCTATTGGAGTTCTAGACTGCTGCCCTTAGTACACATTTTAAGTAGATAGATGCCTTTGGAAGTATTATGTTCATAATTTCAATACCTACCCTTGTAACCAAAAGTTTGTTTTTTAGACTTCAGCGACTTTTTTGTCGACGCTAATTTTTGTATTATAGATGCATGTTTATTCCATCGAATCTTTTCAGGCTTTTTTTTGGCGGCGTCGACAATCCCATTCACTGTGTTCCCGCAGATATCCGAAATCTACATAATTCTCCCAGCACTCAAACGTTTAAGACGTGATTCTCTCTCTCCATGTTTCACTTCCCACAATTTAGTAACAAAGTCGGAAATACATTTAATTTCATTGTACAATTTTACACTTCTTAAACATGTTACCGATTCATTATCCCATCTGATAATACGATTCCCTTCAACTTTTTTAGGTATTTCTTCACATGACATCTCCTCGGTATTACTGTCACACGTTTCAATATGACTGCAACTGGTGTCCATTCCACTTAAAGTATCCCATGTGTTTTCCCGTATTTTCAATATTTTCCATTTCGTCTATGGTTTGGGTGTACTCCCCCTAATTCGATTTAGGTATTTTCACCCAATCTTCATACGTTCTGCTTATGGATGTTGGAGGTAAATCACTTTCTCTACTGCTCGCACCTTATTGAGCACGGTCTATCTCATAATTCTGTAACCCAGGTCCGGTTTATTATGCTCTATCAATACACCCTTTGCATCCTTTGAGCTTGTATTTCTCGTTAATTTATAAGATTATCTGTGGCGAGTACACTTGTGTGAATGACGAAAGTACATCCACGTCTTCATGTTTTATTCTGTAGATGTTCCTAAGATGTTGTAAATAAATATATTGTTGACCGTATGTTTAATTATCTTGATAGAATACATTGTTGTCAACAAGCGTTTTGCTGTCGGTATGACGTAGGATCCAGTGCAGGATGCAGAAACCGGAGGACTTTTTCGTCTATGTCCCATCCCTGGGCAGCAGTCAATTGTACAAAAATAATACATTCTCAAGTTTTACTAACAACTTTTATCCGGGAATACAGTTACAGGGAGAAGGAGCGTAGGACTTGTTGAATTATTCTATAATGACTGGTTCAAGATATAAAAACACGATGAACAGTACAACATTGTACTCCATGTAGACTAATTTGATGATGAAGATGAAAGTGTCGGGCATGAAACTGCTTTGCTTTTTCATAGCAAAAATATCTCAGGCAATACACTGGAAGAACACATCTCCGAACTAGAAATCATGTCAGAAAAAGCCTGCTTAGGAAACGAATCGTTAGAGATGGAGGAAAATTGTTTGAGTAAGATAGTGCCACACAACGCAAAGAGTTCAACGCCTTTATTCTACAAAACATGTCGCATTTCAAATATAGGGAAGCTACGGTGAATTGGCACTTTGTTGGAGATAGATCAGCTGATTCAATGGGTGGTACGATGTGTAAATATAATATCGGTGAATGTGCCGTAAGCGGAAAAATGTCATTTATGAACGATAATGTACGCTACATAAACTTTTACTCTGATATAATTTCACGCAGCTTTTTGGGCGACAAGCAAGTCAACATTCTTGAAGTTATTCCAATTAATAAATCTTATTCCTTTACGCGTGCACATGTCAAACATAAAAAAATACAGCGTAGTCATGTTGGTTGCATTTTCATCGACCTACGAGATGGTGTTGGCGGTATCATCCCGTTCAGGAATGGTGGATCGAGCCTATGCGTAATACATTTTAAAAGAAGCTAGAGTAATATAAATATAACGCTGGATATATATAATGTCATTTGGTAACTAACAATCATGAGGGTGTGGTATATGCATATCCGTCGTACAACTAATACGAAGCTTTATTTGCGAAACGTGACAAAATACGCGGTGGAAGTTTATATGATATTGACAGATTCACAAGTCCGATATCATACCAGAGGGGTAGAGGATTTTTCTCATCGATAGTCAGTCTTGTGAGACGTACATTGTCTTACAACGAAAAACTGTACTGCCTGCAGCTGCCTATATGGCTCGAAACATGGCACACGATTACTCGGAGAAGTAAGATAAGCGAAAATAAACCAAGTAACATGGGATTGCTACACTCAAGAATGTTGTAACAAGGCAAGATTCCAGGAAAAGTAGCAAAAAAAATTAAATCAGAGAAAATGCGCGGAAGAAAGATGTAATCGTGTCGTCCATTATTTAAATACTAATAAATACCACTGATCATGCACCATTAACGTTAGCATCGGGAGAGGCTCTATACCGACAACATGCTTAGCGGATAATCTCTCAACATGACAGGGGCTAGAAGCCCTTACCGGAAACTATGAGATGGGAGTGATTGATTTGTTTCCCTCCGTCAACAAGAAATATTTAATTGAATCAAGTACCGAGTCGAAATTTGAAAGAATTATCTCAGTACAAACAGCAGCCTGTATGATGTTAGAATTGCCGATTCCTTTATTAAATTTCATGTTCCCGGGTCCGATAGTGGAATGGTCGACTTGAGCCGTTAGCTGCAGAAGAGAAAATCCTTGTTAGAAATGCAGATGGAAGCGCGTTGGCCGCCGCAGCCCATGTTACACTCGTTGACGGATTTTTTCATTGCATGTCCGAAGTCACTCTCTATTCTTAAATAGTGTTCTGTGTAAAAGAAACAGTTATACAGGACTACTAAATAATCTCAACGCCTATACATCCATGAAAAGCTACTATCTAAATAATAAAGAGCTGAATAAGATGTATAAATCACTTCAAACACCAATTCCAGATACCATCGTCGCAGCCAATTTTGCTATTCAAAACGAAAATGAGGTTTGGATTCAAGAAAAGGTACGCCATGGTATTCATATGATAGGACCACTAAGCTTTGATAAAGCCGGTAGCAATAGGTATCTATTGGATATTATCAGCGTAAATATACATTTGGAGTTGGCAAAACCGAGTAGCGGTCTTCTAACACATACAATGAAGAATACATCTATATAGTAGACTCATGCAAGTTATAGAGTAAAAAGTTTATACCATACCCTACAGCTTTGCTTGCTCTAAAAAGCACTTACAAAGCACAATGACCTAATTGAATACATGTTTGATCGACCCATTGTCAAAACAATCGTGTTTCCAACCGGTCAAATCTCCATCTCCATTGATTCGCCCTATAACGGGGTTGTTCCACATAAATTAGTCATGTTTCTCGTTGATCAAGCGGCATATAACGGTGCATATGATCGCAATCCAAACAATTTCCAACATATTGCGATTACAAACGTTATCGCTCATGTGAACGGAAACTGCGTAAGCAACATTGGATCATCGTTTCCCAGTGCATGCGCGTAAGCATACCGTTAAACACTTTCAGCTCTAGGGATGCGTAACACTTTTCATCTCATCACAAGATAAAAATTCCCAGTAGGAAGGACTATATTTGGTATAGATACAAATCCAACCGACTCTGAAGATGTCATTAACCTAGAAAAACGAGCCAACGTGCGTATAATAGTGAATTGTGAAACTCCCCCCACTACGAATAAGATCTTGTTCATGGTAAGTTATACACTCGGTGTAATCCAAATAAATTCGGCAAGGAGGGTACTCCTCAATTGTTACAGTAACCATGGATAGAAAACAAATTGAAAACATATCCAGGAGCGACTTAATTATGAAGCGTGCCTATATAGGATGTTTAGCTGAAAATAGAATGCCCATGCATCAAATAAACGGATACATGATTGTTGACAGCGAAAGCAGCCCTAATAAAGTGGGTCATTGGATTCTAATATTTAAAAACGCAATAAGCACTACTTTTTCGATTCGTTTGGGTTTAATTCAATTATATGTTTAGGAAATATAGCATCGTATTACAATACTCATGCACAAATACAACTTGTACTACAGAAACCAATCAAATGTGATCAATCTTTGGTTTGTGGAACGGACTGCCTTTATTTCGCTTATTACCTATGTCAAAATATACCCGTCAAAAATATGATCGAGCGGTGATTTCATTGTTGAAAAATTCATCATGAACGTGTTCGGAAATCAACATTCGTGCAAGAAGAATATGTGTGGGGTTCTGGCCTTTGATACTGCATGTAAGTTATTATGTAACTGTTAGATTTATTATCAATGAAATTATCTTGTACAAATGTATTGTATTATTATCCCTATACACTCAGAGGACTAGCAATGAAATTGCAGATATGCAGCATGACATGCAATGTATTGAGATACAGTATGCCTAGCATTGAAAATGCGATAAAATACCAGAGGGAGCCTATATATGTATATGTAAACATACTATTTATATAGCCTATTAACATATATTTATATAAACTATTAATATATATAACCTATGAACATACCTTATGAATAATACGAAAGCTATCCCTCCATCCGTCCGAATGAGTCGCACGTTAGTCAGCCGTAAGCCACCCGTAAGCCGCCCGTAAGCCACCCATAAGCCAGCCGTAAGCCGCCAGTTAGTCATCGTCCGTTATCTGACTCACGATCAGATAAGGTTCCAAAATTAATTAACTTGGCCCAAAAGTAATTAACTTGACCCAAAAGTAATTAATAATTGCAATGTTTGAGTTACATAGGATCTAAGTCGGAAATCCAAAGTAATTAGATACATTTTAACCATTACATTGTCCGAATTGCTCAGGGCAAGGAAGGGAAAAATGCAATTATTAAGGCTCACATTTTGGGAAGATTGTAAAATGTGAGAAACGATTTGGTTTCAACAGAAGGTAGTTTTATATTCGCTATCAACTTTCAGCCTTAGGAACAATGCAACAAATAAGGGGTTATCTCACGTGTTCAATAGTTCGTTGTAAATTTGCCTGCCAAAGAGTTAGTGTCCCAAGCGAAGGCATGATCAGTCGACATTTGTTAAATATAAAAAGTTCAGTTGATTTATGATATTCATGAGTATTTCTGTCCACGTGGATCTCAGGTGCACCAAACCGTTATATAAAACACTATCATAATAATTGTGTGATACCAGTCAAGTGACGCATGTGAAGACCATCGTTTGATGTCTGCACAAGCGCGGCAATTCCGCTCAGTTGAGTTCATCAACTAACGTTTCAAAAAGATGAATCGACAGTTATAATATTCGTTCATTCCTATGGCCTGAATTGTTTAGGCATAAACTGAAACCCAACACACATGAGAGCTTTATAGAGCTGATTTATGACCCGGGATACCATTTACAGGCGATGTAATTGAGTGAATGGCATCAAATGAATAGCATCAAAGCTTACCTAATCGACGCAGACACGCCATCGTGGTTAGCCAAACAGACACGTCATCGTGGTTAGCCGAACAGACACGCCATCGTGGTCAGCAAAATAGACACGCCATCGTGGTTAGCCAAACAGACACGTCATCGTGGTTAGCAGAACAGACACGCCATCGTGGTCAGCAAAACAGACACACCATCGTGGTTAGCCAAACAGACACGTCATCGTGGTTAGCAGAACAGATACGTCATCGTGGTCAGCAAAACAGACACGCCATCGTGGTCAGCAAAACAGACACGTCATCGTGGTAAGAAAAACAGACACGACATCGTGATTAGCACAACAGACACGCCATCGTGGTTAGCAAAACAGACATGCCATCGTAGTTAGCAAAACAGACACGCCATCGTGGTTAGCAAAACAGACACGCCATCGTGGTTAGCAGAACAGACACGTCATCGTGGTTAGCAAAACAGACTCACCAACGTGGTCAGCAAAACAGACACGCCATCGTGGTTAGCAAAACAGACACGCTATCGTGATTAGCAAGACGGACACGTCATCGTGGTTAGCAAAACAGACACGCCATCGTGGTTATCAAAACAGACATCATCGTGGTCGGCAAAACAGTCACGCCATCGTAGTTAGCAAAACAGTCACGCCATCGTAGTTAGCAAAACAGACACGCCATCGTGGTTCGCAGAACAGACACGCCATCGTGGTTAACGAAACAGACTCGCCATCGTGGTCAGCAAAACGGACACGCCATTGTGGTCAGCAATACAGACACGCCATCGTGGTTAACAAAACCGACCCGTCATCGTGGTTATCAAAACAGACACACCAACGTGGTCAGTATCACAGACACGTCGTCGTGGTTAGTAAAACAGACACTCTATCGTGGTCAGCAAAACAGACACGCTATTGTTGAGATTTTCAGTTCAGGGTTGCGAATAATTGGGTAAATCAAGGTTGAATGACGACACAATGGTTTTATATTTGTCTTTTTGTAGTAGTTAACAAGGCAAAGGTTATTCTAACAATAGAATACCGAGTATAAACACAAGTCACACAAGTGATTAACAGCCAAAGATATGTAACACGCGTAAGACGCGTTCGCTGAGGTAGAGTCGGGGTGTGTGCCTACAGCGAGGGGAGTGTGGTGTGTGCCTGTGGGTTGGGAGGCCG
>SDVV010016851.1:0-14132 GCA_016164225.1 Gammarus roeselii | reverse complement strand
GGAGAATGATTGTGAATGGTTGATTTTGACGCTGCTCTGATGTGCTTTCCCGCCCTTGGCATCCCGCTGTCGGGATGGTCGTGGGTGGGGGGGGGGGCGGCCATTATGACGCGGCTGGGGTAAACCAGTGAAAACTGTCGGGCCCTGCTGCTGGCGACGGTTCCTCGGACTGCACTCGGGACCCAGAGTGTAAGTTGAGGGGCTACCGGCCGGACCCTTTAGCACAAAAGGGCTAAGTTTGTGTGAGTGTGAGCGTATGAGGGTGTGAGGTGCGCCCTGCCGTCGGCCACCCCCCTTTCTGGGGGATGTGGCCTAGTGTCTGTATCTGTATCTGTGTATCTGTACAATAAGCATCTTACTTTGAGTTTACGTCCTGTTTCTCCCATCACCAGCTGTTCGGCGATGTCGTCACAGTTGGCGCTGTCCAGGCCGTCTCCAGAGACCTGAGAGCAGGCCGGCATGGGAAGTTGTTTAGTGAAAGCAAAAACGAGGTTGTTCGGGCAATAATATTTGGCAGGAAATCAATTCATAGTTGTGTAACATGTGTTTATTCAATGGAGTTCAATATAAATATAATTTCTCACCAGAATTAGTAATTGAATTGGTCTTATATTAGGGGAACAAATATTGATTGAAAAATATCGTTGATCGTATGATATAAATAATCCTCATTTTGCAACGTAGGAATGGCCTTTCAGGATATATATACCCAGAATATATATCCTGAAAACTAGAAATTTATGCGTTCAGGCGATTTTTTTTAAATACACATATTCCCAAAAAAAGTCATTTGACAGCTCATGTTGATAGATTGCTGCAACTTTAGGTTGGACTAAGTACCATTCGACAAAACAATAACTCATTTTGCGTTCATTTATAACTCCAGTAAAGAGTCAATAAAGAAGCCGTGAATCCCATCGTGATTGAAAATCCCAGAAGATTATATGGGCATTGATCAATTTCACATTAACACGAGTAACTCCTCCTCACCTCGTGGTCGTCTTCCCATTCTCTGTCGGCGATGTGGGCGTAGGCACCCGCAGGCGTGGCGTGGGTCACCCGCATATTGGTGACCAGCCCGCTGCTGCGCCCAGCATCCTGTGGGAGGAACACGCACAAAAAAACTGTTTCAAATCTCGGCAAGTGGAACTACAGATGATTTCCAGTGAAAAATAGCAAAGTTCTAAAAAGCTAGTGATATTGGAGATGAATGAACTCTTTTTTTTGCAGCAAGCAATCCAAGTTCTAATGCAATGAGAGGCAGATTGAAAGGGACGATTGCTGGGCACAAACTGTATTTAAATAATTGTAAGTAGGATGAGGAAACCAATTCGGCATAGGGGGTTCAAATCGAACTTCAATGCCTATATAAGGAATTGAGAGTCACAAGCGTACGCTGATGGGTTGTGTAGTGTGCTAGTATGCTCGCTATGGACGGTTTATCTGTTTGTATCATTATTTGTCCCAAATAATACTCAAAAAATGTTCCTTCGTCAAACTCTGCGTGATACCACTCCATTGACCCGCTGAGGTGAGGGAGTACAGGTACAATGCACCATCTTCGGATACGAATGACGGTAATTAGTTTCATGTAATCCAATTACCATTGGTTGTATCATGATGAAATTATATCGTCGGTTCCAGATAATAATTTTTGTTGAGATGGGATTCTCGTGGACGTTGTGGTTGGCAGAGTTTTCAGAGACATTTCACGTAAATGTCTCTGACTGAATTATTGTACACAATTATTGTTCACACTCCGACTGAATTATTGTACACAACACAAATTGATGAGTGGTTCTATTGCTCCATGAAGGGTCGGGACAAATTCCGTCCTGAACCGAGTCGTTTTACATGAAAATGGTCAACTTGTGGAATTTTGCAAATTCAGTGTACCTTATTAACATAAAAATATAAAATTACGGTAGGTACTGTTTTATTCTTATCAGAGCGTAACTCGTCACTTATCAGAGTGTAACTCGTCACTTATCAGAGCGTAACTCGTCACTTATCAGAGCGTGACTCGTCACTTATCAGAGCGTAACTCGTCACTTATCAGAGCGTGACTCGTCACTTATCAGAGCGTAACTCGTCACTTATCAGAGCATGACTCGTCACTTATCAGAGCATGACTCGTCACTTATCAGAGCGTGACTCGTCACTTATCAGAGCGTGACTCGTCACTTATCAGAGCGTGACTCGTCACTTATCAGAGCGTGACTCGTCACTTATCAGAGCGTGACTCGTCACTATTCAGAACACAGAAATAATATTCACGCCGCCTCCTAATTGACATCCATATGTTAGCTTGATAAGTTTACAGGCCTCTTCAGGCAGTTAGGCAATGACGTCGAAGTTAATTAGTCAATTATTGACTCTGCAAAGAGCTTGTAATGAGTCATATAATTGGCTGTTATGGCTTGCCGGTTGCCTGCCCGAGTTGTGTAATTGGTTAGTCAATTACAGAGAAGTGAACCTGAACAAAAATGGCAGATGGTTTCAGAGGGCTGTTTTTTATGAGATGCCGTTTGGCAGATAGTTTCAGAGGGCGTTTTTTATGAGATGCCGTTTTGTACGGCAAATTTTACATTTATTACTGGCCATGCAGGTACAAAGATTTGTAATCAGTTGCAAGTATAAAAAGCTCCCGACGGCTGACTAGCGCAAGTTGTGTTTTTATAGACGTTAACATAATTGAGTTTCAAAGAATTGAGTGTCGTGGTCTCCTACAGAAACTTTTCCTAGATTTTCCGGTATTCAGTTTATGTCGAACAGCTGATATCAATCTCGTTGATTATAAAACAGTGTGAAAGTATGATATTAGTATAATATCAATACCATCAACAATACTAGTGCATGAATTGCTATATAGACGATATAAAAAAGGATGCACAGAATACTTTTATCTGATGTCATTGACCTTGCTGAGCAACGCTCCAACAAATGTAATTTGAAATGAGCGGCATTTAATGAAATTAACTCCGTGTGATGTACAAGAGCCCGCATGTGTGATAGGGTTCATACATCTTTGTTCTATTACAACTTTCCGCCGACCAACAAAACTTGTGAACCTAAACACATATATTTTTTGTTGTTTACATCCGAATAACTGTCTTCGATCTTGGATTCGCATCGCAACCTTTCCCTTGCACAGCACTCACCTAATGCTGAACCTATCACTTAATACCGCATTAACTACTCCACTTATGGAAAAATCATCTCCGATTGGCGGTAAATTTAACAAGCTTCCGTAATAATTGCCACTCTTCACTCAGGTGAGAGGTATGACCTGCAGCCGCTATTACCTACAGGTAAGGATGGGGGGAGGGGGGTAATGCCGCTAAAAACACACGTAGGCTGCCAATAAAATACCTGGGGCAGTATTAATTAACTGTTACACCAGCTGATGGAAGAAGATGGGTCACTTCCTGTTCCTTGGCGGGGGTAAATGCTTTGTAAATAGCGCGTACATGCTCTGTTAATCGCTTCGGCTATTAAATGGCATCGTTGAATAACGCTATCGCGGGCGATGAAACCCCTGGATAAGTGGATCAATCATTGACGGATCGGTTTCTATATTTTTTACTAAAAATGTACTTGTGGTACCAATGTATGCAAATGAATGTACTAGTATACACTCTTATTCATTGATATGAGCGTGTGTGTGTTCATGATCAGTGTATTATGTATAAATTAATCATGGTATCCCTTTGATAGTTACTATGATCTACCGCACGTTATCATTATAATGATATCGTGGTACAAAACCGCATAGTAAGGTACAGTTGCGTCAAGGAGAGTTGGTTTGCTATGCAGCGCTCAGGGATAGACTGCACCGCTTCATCTCGGAAAGAATTTAGCCCGTTCAGTAGCTATACATGAAGGCGACATTTCATGTAACAAAAAACACATGATTTCTCTACTCTTTAGGTGCTGTTGACCGCGTGGCCTTGAACTGTCTTGGTCTATGGGTGATATCGTGGTACATTTAGAACGATCTAATTTAGTTCTGTTTGTCATTTTATCATTTGTAACCAATACGATCTGAGAGCATCTTGAGTTTTCAGAACTTTTAAACCACCTAAGCCCCATAGAACAAGACAGTATTTATTCGAGAACAGCACCTAAAGTTTGACGGAGAAACTTTTTAAGGGGACGCAAATTATGCATTTCTTTATCCGGTGGATTTTGATACTAACCGGTATGTATATTTATTCAGCACTGTATCAATATCGTAATAAAACTCGCTGGAAGATTTTACCATCAACAAAAATAGAGCTGCTAAATGACCGAATGATACAGAACCGGCATTTCTCTAATGGCTTCTGAGTTGTGAGGGTGAGTGTCCGCATGTGAGGGTGCGTGTATGAGGATGCTGAGTACCAAACATGTGAATGTGAGTGTACTCCTGTGAAGGTGCTTGTATGAAGATGCTGAGTACCAAACATGTGAGTGTTAGTGTCCGCATGTGAGGGTGCGTGTATGAAGATTCTGAGTACCAAACATGTGAGTGTCCGCATGTGAGGTTGCGTGTATGAAGATGCTGAGTATTAAACATGTGAGTGTGATTGTCCGCATGTGAGGGTGCGTGTATGAAGATGCTGAGTACCAAACATGTGAGTATGAGTGTCCGCATGTGAGGGTGCGTGTAAGAAGATGCTGAGTACCAAACATGTGAGTGTGAGTGTCCGCATGTGAGGGTGCGTGTATGAAGATGCTGAGTACCAAACATGTGAGTGTGAGTGTCCGCATGTGAGGGTGCGTGTATGAAGATGCTGAGTACCAATCATGTGAGTGTAAGGGTCCACATGTGAGGGTGCGTGTATGAAAATGCTGAGTACCAATCATGTGAGTGTGAGTGTCCACATGTGAGGGTGCGTGTATGAAGATGTTGAATAATAAACATGTTAGTGTGAGTGGGCGCTCGTGAAGAAGCTGAATACCAAACACGTGAGTGTGAGTGAGCGCATATGAGTGGACCCTCATGAAGATATTGAATACCAAACATATAAGTGTGAGTGTGCGCATGTGAGGGGACGCTTATGAAGACTGAATACCAAACATATGAGTGTGAGTGTGCGCATGTGAGTGGGCGCTCATGAAGACTGAATACCAAACATATGAGTGTGAGTGTCTGCATGTGAGTGGGCGCTCATGAAGACTGAATACCAAACATATGAGTGTGAGTGTGCGCATGTGAGTGGGCGCTCATGAAGACTGAATACCAAACATATGAGTGTGAGTGTGCGCATGTGAGAGGTCGCTCATGAAAATGTTGAATATATAACCACTAATAAATTTCCCCTAACATACAAAAATGTAGCGTATACCATAGTTCCATGAATAAATCAATTATACTCCCAAATATGATGAATTGACCCCTAATCAGATGTCTCCTTGAATTTCCTCTCCCATTAAACAGCCTGAGGAAATCGAGGTCAAGATACACACTGAGTCTCAGAGGGAAGTGCCTCCACCAGAGGGAGGGTCCCATCGACGCTGCATTTCGCTCAGTCATAATTTTGTGAAAATCTGGATTAGTGAGGGTTGGCGGGGCCTCAGCAATGGCGGCATGTTTTCGTCACAACGAATCATGGAACAGGAAGCACCTTCATACTGGGAACTTGAATTCTAATCTTATTTTAAGCTAGATTGGATTGATAACATCAAGTTACCGTCTTTGTACGCAGGAAGTGATGAGAGTAGGTCCCCAGCCCTCTTTTTCTCGAGTGCTCTGATATAGCCGGCATTATTGTTTATTCGTTGATTGTATTCAACTCATAAAAGGTCCACTTTGATGACATAATTTATATTTTTTCGTAATTTACTTCGTCTCGGCACTAGTGCTGGACAATTTGTTTCAAAGTAATACATGAACAAGACATTGCTCTTGCCCTTCCACTAGTATTTCTGCCCTTATTGATCTTGCCCTTCCACTAGTATTTCTGCCTTTATTGCTCTTGCCCTTCCACTAGCATTTCTGCCCTTATTGCTCTTGCCCTTCCACTATTATTTCTGCCCTTATTGCTCTTGCCCTTCCACTAGTATTTCTGCCCTTATTGATCTTGCCCTTCCACCAGTATTTCTGCCCTTATTTCTCTTGCTCTTCCACTAGTATTTCTGCCCCTATTGCTCTTGCTCTTCCACTAGTATTTCTGCCCTTATTGCTCTTGCTCTTCCACAAGTATTTCTGCCCCTATTGCTCTTGCTCTTCCACAAGTATTTCTGCCCCTATTGCTCTTGCTCTTCCACAAGTATTTCTGCCCCTATTGCTCTTGCTCTTCCACTAGTATTTCTGCCCCTATTGCTCTTGCTCTTCCACTAGTATTTCTGCCCCTATTGCTCTTGCTCTTCCACAAGTATTTCTGCCCCTATTGCTCTTGCTCTTCCACAAGTATTTCTGCCCTTAGCTTGGACCATTCGTCTCAATAAACGCCTGGGATATTGCATCCTTAAACTAGAACCAAAGGTCGGTTTTATCCTCTCGTATTTGTACACTTTGGCGGGAATTGTCAACCTTATCCCCATTTATCGATGCAAGCTGTTTAATTCTCCCTATATATTATACTTGGAAGAATCAAACAGCTTGCATCGATAAATGGGGATAAATTTGACAATTCCTGCCAAAGTGTACAAATACGAGAGGATAAAACCGACCTTTGGTTCTAGTTTAAGGATGCAATATCCCAGGCCTATAAGCTTACTATCTACTTATAGGCCGCCGTGGCCGAGTGGTTAGCGTATCCGACTGCAATGCCAGCCTCTGGTGCTGCATGTCGCGAGTTCGAGCCTCGGCATGAACACGGTGGTCTTGTGGTGGAGAGATTGGGCGCCTCCTCCTTCTGTGTCAGCCTAACTTAGCTACCCTCCTAACCAGAGGGAAACGGCTGTATGTCTATACATATATTATACTTGACCAAACATTGGTGCTGACTTCGGTAGGTATCCTCAATATTTGGTTTTGACAGTTTTCCTCGCGGAACAGTTAGATCGGATATACTTGCCATATGCTCACACACATCTTTTGAAGATGTATCACCTCATCTCCGTAGGGTGTTTACTTGATCGTCACCGATGCACTCAATCAATCTGTCTCATGACGGTCAGCTGAATGGGGAAAAGCTCAGTCTGGTCCAAAACATGAATTCAGTTCCGTTTTACTCTTAACCTGTCTCGTGAACGCTCTCTTGCATTATCAACGTTAATACTTATCATTCAACTACTCTTCACAACTTCCATCCATGCATCTTTTCCTCCGTCTTCTTTCATTTACTCCGGCAAACAGATTTAATCAACACTAATCCCATTGAATCAAATGTTAGTCCCTTCCCTGACGGCGCGGTGGAGAAAATTAGAGCGTCCTAAGTAGCTTTTCAAATAAAAATATCCCGTCATGGTTACTGTTCATTTCAAGTCCTTGAAATCCTCTATCCTTACCACAACTCGCTTGACTTCTTGACTGCGTCGAGGGATGAGTGACCGAACCTACCATCAGATTATTCATGTTATAAAGAAGTACATATATCTGATGCCATTGTAGTTTCTGTTATCAAACGACACTCGATACGTTCGGCTAAGGTTTTTTACTATCCGTTAGTTCCAGCACTAGCAAGAGCAAGATAATATTCCTCAATGTTACAGATGCAGAAACGAAGAACAGACCTGATTGGAAAACAGATACGAAGGCGCAGTGATTTCGTCATCGAAAACACTTATGTCAGGAACCAAGATTCGTCCACCCTAACCACTCTGCCATCAAACACAACAAAAGCTGAGTCAAGTTTTGGTGGAATGTCTCCAAAAACTTGTATAACAATTCTGTTGTGTCGGATGACCGGGTGGTCAGCGTGCTGGACCACCCGTATTCGTGAGCCGCGAGATCCAATCTTGGTCTAAGACGGAAGTGTTTCCAATGAAGAGGTCACTGCTCTTTCACACCGAAAACAAATTTGTATATATATCATCTTTAATGAGGAAGCAATTGTTAGTTACTCAAATCATAGTTTTTTATTATTATTACTGCATTGTATTTGAACAAAACATTGGAAGGATTATGGAAAGGAGAGTGTTTCCACAATTATTTGTATACCCAAAAAAGTTCAACTTCGAGATATTAACGTATTTTCTTTGTTTGGTCACTGTAAATTGAAACCGACCACTGTCTTGAAATAGATTACAGGAAACTTCAAAATATTGGCAATAGCTGAAACCATCTACGTTATTATCTAGTACCTGGAACCATCTCAAGATGGACGTGGTGTGATAGTTTGAGTTGTGCTGCGCCGAACAGTTCTCCTTCTCAACGTTGTTGTCGACCCCGATGGTGCCGAGGTTCGCCTTCACGCCGCAGAGGTAGGCTGTGGCGCTGGCGGCGCTGTCTGCCACCTGGCTATCTGTCGTGTACGTCTGGCATACAAAATATAAAATCGGTTAGCTGGCCCTATGAGGTGACATAATTGGACAGTGAACTGAATGTGTTTTCTTAATTACAAATTTCTCCTGCAAATTACATGAACGTCTCACTGTTTCGGGCAGTTAATGATGAGCTGCAATTCACAGGATCATAGGTCATTGTATTCTAGGAAAAGTAAATAAAAGAATGTAGAATCATGTAACGCCATACACAGAAAACGATGTATCACGAGATGCTGTTTCTGAGTACTAAGCAGATGTTGGTAACTTAACGAGGAGTTTCATGCCATTCATTCAAATGTTTTGTTTCGTTTAGGAAATTATTCACAATCTATGGTGAATCTACAGTGGCAATGCTCCATGAAAAAAAAAATATTAGTTTAACTTGACATCTCGTTTCCTAAATGGATTACATAGTAGAATTTTTTTCTGACATTTCAATGGAATCCGCACAAAGAAATGTATTCCTGAATCATTGATTTGATAGAATGTGTTTTCATACAGTTGATCATCCCACCTCTGCCATGAAATACTGGCCATCGATAGCATTATTATGATGCCATATTCGTTTGAAAAATTGAAGAAAATCTCAGGATTGTACACTTTTTTACGATCAACCTCATTAGGAAACAATAGCTGGCCTCTGTAATGCTGGCCTCAAGCTGGCAGTGGGACTAGCAAGAGTTAAACTCTCTAGCTGGCCTCTAGCTGGCAGTGGGACTAGCCAGAGTTAAACTCTCTAACTGGCCTCAGTGGGACTAGCCAGAGTTAAACTCTCTAGCTGGCCTCAGTGGGACTAGCCAGAGTTAAACTCTCTAGCTGGCCTCAGTGGGACTAGCCAGAGTTAAACTCTCTAGCTGGCCTCAGTGGGACTATCCAGAGTTAAACTCTCTAGCTGGCCACAGTGGGACTAGCCAGAGTTAAACTCTCTAGCTGGCCTCAGTGGGACTAGCCAAAGTTAAACTCTCTAGCTGGCCTCAGTAGGACTAGCCAGAGATGAAACTCTCTAGCTGGCCTCTAGCTGGCAGTGGGACTAGCCAGAGATGAAACGCTCTTGCTGGCCTCTAGCTGGCCTCTAGCTGGCCTCTAGCTGGCCTCCAGCTGGCCGCGAGACTCGCCAGCGATTAAACCCTGTAACTGGCCTCTATGATGCTGGCCTCTTCCTCCCCATGGGACTCGCCAGGCATGAACTATATTAACTATCAATAGACAGAATAAAATCGCTAACGGGAGACTTGCCCCCTAAAAGGTAAAGGACAAAAATAATTTAAGGTAATTTGAAGGGAAACGAAGTCGGATGCGTGAAAGGGTTAGTTAAACCTGATGATTATTTGAAAATTACAACGGAAACAATTTTTTCGTATTGAAGAAGAAGGAACAGACAAAAACGTTCCCTTCTCAATATATATCATGCCACACCTATTATGAGTAAGACATACCATTGATTGTTTCCCGAGGAAACTATATTTTTCCTGTGTGCAAATTTTCCATGTTTCATCATCTTGAAAGAAGTTTCTGTTGAGATAAATCACACGGGCTCACCCACCTTGAGCAGAGCCGTGTAGGGGAAGTCCTCAAAGACCAGTTCCTCGTGTTCCCACTCCCCAGTCCGCTGCCCCTTGAGTATTCTGGCGGCAGTAACTGTGGCGATGCTCATCCCATCACCAAGGAATAAGATCACGTTCTTGGCTTTCTTGACGATGGGTTGAAGTTGAAGCTGCTTGCGAAGTTCCAATTGGCCAAGATTACGCCAGTAGTGTTTGTCTAGAAAACAAAGAAAGTGAACGAAAACAGGTCGAATATCATTTAGATTTTGGAGACATTTCCAGAAAGAATTAGAAGTCTACCTAGTTTAATGCGAACAATGTTCTTGAGAAAGAATTCCTAATGTATAAAGAGTGATCGTCTGTTCAGCGGTGAAGAGCCCTGTCTATAGCGCTGCAAGGGTTGTTTACCTCATTGTCTGAGGAACCTCCATGTGAACCAACTCTTTGATGTAACGTGTCTCAGAAACTTTAGTGAAGGAGAAATGCCGATCAAGGTTGGGATCGTATATTATGGTGAAATTGAACAGCTGATTAACGAAGTAGGCTGATTATACAAGTCTTGCAATGATCGAGATTCCTATCAGAATTTACAGGAAATTCACTCACTTCATCACTATGCCACTCAATTGCTCTATTGTTCACTGAAAGTTCCTCTGTAAACAGATCAGAGCATAATTGGGCTCATCTTATCATCAATAGTCTACTTTCCCGCTCAACACCAATCTCGTAGGTACCAGGAAGTGGTCACAATTTCGTTCACGTATTGATGAGACGAACGATGGGGAAAGTTACAATCAAACTTTTCAACGGAGGTGAAAACGCTATTCGTCTTTGCCATCCGTGTCTCCCTTGACAGAACTATAGTCAGCAATGTCGATGAAGGATGATGCAACAGAAGGTAACAACCATGTCTCTCTAACAGTCAAGGCATGTAAACACTGCTTCAAAACGCTGGTGACTGATTTTGTCTCGCGCGACGTATGCTTCAATGGTTTCATTTACTGTGTATCTTCTTGTTGTATTAAATGTTTGTACATGGAAAAGTTTCTAAACTTTGTTTAAAGATCGCGTTATCGATGTGATCGGTGAAATGATTATTAAAGGTGTTGAAAGTTATTTCAGTCGCGGCTAAGATATTCAGATTCCTGTGTCAGATGAAGTGTCAACTTTCATTAGTTTCCGAGATGCTGGCAGTTGATTCAATGTCCCTTTGTATATTACAATGAACCGTGAACGGATTTCGTAGGCTGCTAATAATTTTTTGAGGTAAATATATTCCAACATTAATTACAAAAAGGGCAACCATTTTCTAAAATTCATCACGTTAAGTCTCGGCAATTCAGGTTCTGGTCATTGCATTAAAGCGAGCTCTAATTTCAATGTGAACAAAAAATCAACCCGTGTATGTAGGAAAGGACAGGACAAGATGAGATAAAGTCTGGGTAGGTAGAGTGCTCATCGAACGTTACAGAATCCTACGCTTACCTTTATCGACAAGCAGAGGCACGGTGGCGTAAGAAAAGTCTGGGTAGGTAGAGTGCTCATCAAACGTTACAGAATCTCACGCTTACCTTCATCGACAAGCAGAGGCACGGTGGTGTAAGAAGAGCCTGGGTAGGTAGAGTGCTCATCGAACGTTACAGAATCCTACGCTTACCTTCATCGACAAGCAGAGGCACGGTGGTGTAAGAAGAGTCTGGGTAGGTAGAGTGCTCATCAAACGTTACAGAATCTAACGCTTACCTTCGTCGACAAGCAGAGGCACGGTGGTGTAAGAAGAGTCTGGGTAGGTAGAGTGCTCATCAAACGTTACAGAATCTCACGCTTACCTTCATCGACAAGCAGAGGCACGGTGGTGTAAGAAGAGTCTGGGTAGGTAGAGTGCTCATCAAACGTTACAGAATCTAACGCTTACCTTCGTCGACAAGCAGAGGCACGGTGGTGTAAGAAGAGTCTGGGTAGGTAGAGTGCTCATCAAACGTTACAGAATCTCACGCTTACCTTCATCGACAAGCAGAGGCACGGTGGTGTAAGAAGAGTCTGGGTAGGTAGAGTGCTCATCAAACGTTACAGAATCTAACGCTTACCTTCATCGACAAGCAGAGGCACGGTGGTGTAAAAAGAGTCTGGGTAGGTAGAGTGCTCATCGAACGTTACAGAATCTAACGCTTACCTTCGTCGACAAGCAGAGGCACGGTGGTGTAAGAAGAGCCAGCTTTCACTTTCTTGTAGTGACGCTTGCGAAACTTGTGGAACTCTTCGTCTCCTGGTGGTAAAAATAAAAGGTTGAATTAGGAACCCGCCCTTCGATTCAGATTACCGAACACTTAAGCAATGGATGTTTGAATGTAACGAAGTGATGAACAAAGGGAAACTTGGTATCTCGGTCAACGAATTGATTTTGGCGACCGGGCGATGATGAAGTGCGGACCCGTCTCAGGTTCCGAAGAAAACAATGATTTCTTAATTGCCTCATTTCGTAGTTGATGTTATTGCATTCAGTGATTAGGACGAGAAATCATGAATCTAGCGTAACGGTAAGAGAATTTGCCATCTAGGTAACAGTGTTAAAATTGCGAATGTCAAAAAGGATATTGAACTATCATCGCAAATTTTCTGGAAATATTTTGATATGAAATATTTTTAGCAATATTTATACTAATTTTGGGTACAATATATTACATGCAAATTTGCTTGACTCCATGAATTAGTTTGTATCATCAAATGCACTTTGTTCGCTGACATTTTGCAATTCCGGTCGTGATTTGTTAGCCAGCAAATTTGCTGAAATACCCTTAATAAATCACTAAACAAAATTACGCCTATGGCTCGACTCTGAAATTCGATCTCGTTGAAAAATAGCATACAACCTTAAAATCGGCGCATATAAATTTTAGTGGTTCATGTCTTGACACCCACGAATTCCAACTAAGCGTGTCTTTTCCAATTCTATCCTCCGTAAAGTTCCCAAGAATTTACATCAACTATTTAAGATGCAAATGAACCCTGAGCTATTCATTGACTGCCATTTACAGCCTGTCGAGGAAGAGTGCGATGTTTAGCCCCGCAAATGTGAAACTCGAAGCATTTATAAGGCGCTCACTAAGGAATACCCTTGGCAAATAAGAGTCTCCAACGTCAGACGGAATGTCAGTAAAGTGTGAACGAAATTTCAAGGGCTTGCCCGGAACATCCACTCCTACCGATAGGGGGCCAACATGATTGGATTACCTGTGAGCCTGTCGTAAAAGAATTGATTGTATTGAGGAAGCAACTGCTTTAATCATGGCGGGATTCCCGCTGCCCTTCCTTTCGGCTCGATGGTGAGCCAATAAGACAAGATAACTCTAGAGCCCATCGTCGATGAAACAGAGTTTTGTAGATACATCTGTGGAACTTGCCAGATTCCCTAAGGTTTATTGTTGGCATCGGTGTCTTGGTTCCTTGGACAACAAATGAACTATTTGGACTCGTGTGACTGCACCTACGCCGTGTACACAGTCTTTGTTGTCTCGGTCATGTTTGTCAATTCTACGGAACAATAAGCTTATCTTGTTTTAATTCCTGGAGCACACTGACCATGAAAGGGGGATTTTTTTTGCAGCATTGCATGGTAGTGAAATTGAATGCGGTGTTCTGAAACGAATTGATGTGCATGAACGGATTTGATTGTAAATCGTGAACAAAGTTTTCGACAAAGCTATAACATTATTTACCCTAATTTGCTACAAATCATAATATAAGTTCACTCAGTACAACAAATAAATGTACTGATCCCTGTCGTAGTTAAAGGGAAAAAAGTGCACAATCAAACGTGATAGAAAAATTTAAAAGTAGGATGTGATGTTTTAATTATTATTACCTCACGCATTGAATAATACATCAGCAGGATTAACATGCCATGGAAGCGTTGGCTGCCAGTAATCATGACCACGAATCGTTGGCTGCCAGTAACCATGACCACGAATCGTTGGCTGCCAGTAATCATGACCACGAAGCGTTGGCTGCCAGTAACCATGGCCACGAATTGTTGGCTGCCAGTAACCATGACCACGAATCGTTGGCTGCCAGTAATCATGACCACGAATCGTTGGCTGCCAGTAATCATGACCACGAATCGTTGGCTGCCAGTAACCATGACCACGAATCGTTGGCTGCCAGTAACCATGACCA
>SDVV010016850.1:0-14132 GCA_016164225.1 Gammarus roeselii | reverse complement strand
CAATTTGACCTACCGCGGGACAGTGCCAAGCCCGTATATTTTAGGGGGTTGGGTGTTGATGCTCACTGCGTCCCCACATTTTGGTGGCTCGACTCTGGAGGTTCCACCGTAGGTTGTAGATTATAGATAATCGTACCTCATGACATCACAGGTGACCGTTCAAGACCACTATCTATTCCAGACAAATTGTCTCTTCCAGTACCAGTGAAGTGTCATCTCTCAGCCTAGTGATATCTACTATTGTATGTGTGTGTATTAGTATCCAATATTTAAACAAGGCGAGTTTTTTAAAATGAGTGCAGTATATAACCTTTGCCAGGTATTGGTTTTTAGATGTATTACATCATATCAGTTTTCCTTAGACGTGCTGTTGCAGGACTGAATTTTTTATTATTATTATTGTTTCATAGTGATATGGTTCTCAGGCCCCCTCGAGCTCATGGTAGACTGTTATTACCCGGTAGACTGATTATCTGGCACCTGTCACATGTCACTGGAAGGTATCCCAAAACGCGTCATTATCCTCATTGTCATTTATCCTATCTATTTTTGTTTTCAATATAGGCGTTTGGAAGACCTGCTACGAAAGTCTGGATCATGGTGTTCGCATCATCGGAGATTGTTGTTTTATTCACCAATATTGACCGTAACAAGTCAATTAAATGCACGCGTGTAGGGAGGTAAGAGTGACTAACGAACCACTCGTCCTCAAATACCACAAGGCTGTTATTTTTTAGGTAATGAATCAATCCTGGAGAAAATGATCTTGCAGCCGGGGGAAGTGAGGCGCTAAATATTGCTGCAGGGTCATCAGATTCAATTGGATCTTGAACGAAATGTTTCTTTGCATGCACTGGTTCAACCTTTTTAATGTCAATAATAGCACGCTATGAGCCCCGTTATAATCCAGTGCCCACATTCCTCGTTATGTACCTTCAGATTGCGGTATTGATAACTACGCTGACCTAGTTCGGGGCCTGAATTAATACCTAATGGTATAGCAGCACTTTCCGATATGTTCTTGTTCCTCGGTTTTCATTGTATGTTTTCCCATCTGGGGTTCAGGAACCAGGTAAAATACCTGATCATCCATTTTTTAATTAATGTTGACAGAAAGCTGACTGCACTTGGAAATAGTGAATTTAACAAGAATCCACCGCGTGCTCTGGTTTTAAGCTTATTTTTGTTCCGGATTTTTTTAATAGTGAGTGAACGTACCGCACCTTTAAATTTATTTATTCTTGACTTCGTTTGCTTGTCAGACTTCAATTTCCCTGATTAAACGAGTTGAATATTTCGCAGAATATGTTTATCTCTTTATCATTTATTTTTTTGATAATCTGACAGCGTTCTTAAGATTTTAATTGATTCAATTTAACCTAAAAGTTCAGTTTGCGTTTCAGCGTGTTTTTCACGATACGATATCTCCTTCATTAATCCAGACTGATTTGCTTTCGGGATAGTCTAAGTATACGACACATAATTGCTTCTTACGGGGCTACAGCTCGTCTTTTCAATACGATAATTCTATAAATATCTGGGCTGTTTGTTAGCAAATCCTTTAATGCGTTCGTGGTTGTCGGAAGCCGCGAGTTCGTACGTTACTGGATAGTGATGTACTTTTCTGTAAATGATCAATGTACCGTTCCGTCTTTTTTGCGTACATATACTTACCCAACTTCAGTTTTAGAGTGCGTAATACACGTTCTGCAGTGGATGTTTTAACCAGTTTATTGTAGGTGTAATAAATTGATATGTTCATGCTAGCTACATGAGCTTTAAAGGTTTTATTCAGGAATTCAGTCCCCTGACCAGAACAGATTTTAGTCGCAGGTCACACCAACTCGTTGAATTCAGTATCAAAAACTGCAATCATACATTTAGATGTAATACTCGGTAACGCCCTTACGAATAGAGATTTACTATACATGCCAATGACAACAAGAAGATAATTTACCCCAACATTTTAATCTGCATAATTTTTCATAGAAGCAATGTCTGCACAGAGAATCGAGCCTGGCTGTGCAGATTGAAACATCCGTCGAAAGAATTTTAATGGGGCTTGTTTAAACCTTGTACAGGTCTCTGAGCTGCGGAGGAATGTTTCAACATCGCTACCTGTAGCAGAAGGATGAAGTTTTTTTATAACTTTGATGCAGCGCGTTAGCGGTCGAGAACGATCCAACCGCCTCCGGACTGTAGTAGAAACTGTCCATTGTCTATCCAATTCCATATTTATCTCCAATGACGTCATCAATATGTTCTGTAGCATTAACGCCTGTTCAATCTCATTTCCTGTAAAGTTCGTACGCATCAATAATTTAGATTCGCTTGGCTGTATGAAATCGACCAAGATGTGCACGTACATTTTCTGGTCGATGTTAGTTTTGTTTATTGCAAGGACCGTTTTACCAAATTACCTCAATTGGTTTGAATCACGTGAGCGTTAAATTGAGAAATGTGTGGAATTTGGAGATATTGTACAGTGGAACGGATTTGTATGCAAGAGCGATTGATTCGAATATATCACGCTGATGATTGCGGGGCGTCCTCTGCAGAATACGTTTGCAATAATACGTTGTGACTCTGATGCCATCATGAAATCGTCGTACATGACAAGGATTCTACTATTATATTTTCGTGATAATGGATCGAATGCAACTTTAGCAGAACGAATCGTCATCTTTTAATTTCTTTGTACATGGAAATTCTCTGAGCCTGGTATTATTATTGTTCAAAGCAGTTAAGGTATTTTGTAATCAATTTACCTATCAAAACATTCTTCCCAGAACATGAGAATCCGCTCACAAACTATCGAGCGGGCTTGTGGAAGATGTTTATATCATCCCATTGATTGCCTCCACACTTTTCAACAGATGGCAAACGACTAACTAATAAATCAATTAACCTTTCAATTTATATATGTTGTTTTTTCTCTTTTACAGACGTTTACCTTCAAAGACGTGGCCGACCTCTCCATGGCCGACACTGACCCTGGTGCTTGGGATCAACAACTCCTCGACGGTATCTCCGCATCAGAATTGGACGATGGTCAGCAGGCAGCTTCAACCGCTCAAGCATCTTATGACCCTGTAGATGGTACGTATTATGAAAATTTCACTGATGTAAAATATATGTATAATCATGTGAAAATTTTAATGTTCGTGGGTATACGTTATTATTGGGTACTAATAACGGTATCAATCTTCAACAGAACATGCCGAAGCGGATCATTCTACGAATGCTTAGACCGACATAAGCGGTCTAAGCTTTTCCTTGCTCTAATGGATGGAGATGATTTCCTATCTAACTTGAACGCTTTACCGGCGGGAGATCACATATCTACCGAGCAACTGCTCGATGATGATGATGCCCCCTAAATAGCTGTAATGCACGAGTTTCATTAGCCTGAGCTTCATGCTCCCGGAGACGGTACATATTCTGACACTATTATTGATGTACATAAAGCTTTAATGATCTCAAATAGGAATGTGTCAGTATACACTTTATTGGCAACCTACTGTGCTATTCTTCAATAGAACAACCAGGGTCGTCACACCAGACTGCGCACTCAACTCCACCCAGGGACCAAGGTGGATCGACCACTGGCGTGATGACTGAATCGTCTACAGTCGCGCAGCGGAGCGGGCTACCTGCTCTACTCGAGCTATGAAGCTACCTACGGTCACTACTACTGTGGTGTCACATCCGTCATTCGGGTGTACCGTTCAAGCTGCCGCGGTCACTACTAGCGTGGTGACACAACAGGCAGGCGGCTCTACCGTTCGAGCTGCGGTGGCGCGGTCCACGGTAGCGGAGCTGCCAGCATGGTCTACTACGCATGAGCTACCTGTCCCCACTACTAGTGTGGTGTCAGAACAGCCAGGCGGCTCTACCGTTCAAGCTACAGCGACTACCGCCGTGGTGTTGGTAGACCAGGCAACCCGCTCTACAACCATGGAGCTACCAGCGTATCAACAACTAGTTCATTGACTGCGTATCAACAAGCAGGCCACCTTCTCAACTGTGTATCAACAACCGGGTATCTCGACTGCGTATCAACAACCGGGTCCCTCGACTGCGTATCAACAACGAGGTACCTTGACTGCATATCACCAAGACGGTTCTCCACCAAAGAAAAAGTGCTGGGAGAATGCATCTCAAATTAGACCATTGGAAGACGTAGAAGTTTTCCACAACAAGACGTTCCTCCATTTTTCAAAAAGTTCAGGGCTGCAGGAAGTAGTATGGTCAATAGCGCATAACGGTCCAATATCCTGATGTGGAATGCAAGGTCAAATCTTGTTTGAAGAAGAAATGCCCGAGCAGGCCACAACTGCGCGAAACCTGCTCGCTTGCTACGATAAAGCATGGGAGCCATTTGCAGCAGGATGTAACTTATTTAAATATTCTCATTTCCATAGGGAATCGTTCCATATGGAGGGTGAAATTACCGATGCCGAAAACAAATCGTTACGACGATCCTTATTCGATGGTTGGATAAACGCTCAAATGAGGGAAGATGTAGATGACCAGGATTCTGCCACCTTTTTGTGCGTACACGTCCCCGTGAACGAAGTCGGCAATGAGGATCCTATCCAGTTAGGGGGGGCGATTTAAATGACACTGTACAGGAGGTTGTAGGGATTTTTGAGGATACTGTAAAATTAGGAAATATGCTGGAAGATTTCCCTCACACAATAGTTTAGGAAAACATGAATAATGACAGTATCGAGACTGTTATATGACAGCCTGAAGATCTCCCCCTCATTCATAACCTGAGTTTTATTCTTCCATTCCCGGACGAATCCACCAATTTTGATTTCACGAAGGATGATCTCCCCAAACTCTGTTTGATTATGAGATTATCCAGCTGATAGTAACATCCACTCAGAATGATGGAGTTCCTACCGATTATCACATCACTGTTCGTTTGAATGCAGATGAGGTTCATGACGTCTACATGAATACAAAAATCCTGTGTTGAACATTTTATTTTAAGAAACATTAAAAAACGTCAGGAATCCACGAATTCGTTCGAAAAGTCCTTATATTCGTCCAGAGGCAAAGGTCGTGAGTACAGCCAACGAACTCCGAAAACACACCGCCAATCCGCTTCTAAAAAAATTGCTACCCCATCGGCCACGAAACCGTCATAATGATCCTGAAACAGAAAAAACGTCAGAAAGGTTAACCCACTCCAAGTTGGATTCTACGTTCTTGAGAAAGCCAGAGCAAAAATATACAGTTTCTTTCATGACACACTAAAATCCTACTACGGTGACACCGTCTCACTCATCCACTCCGACACAGACTCGTTACAACTTCAGTTTAAAGACGTGGACGATATTGTAACCGAAATGCGCCTCTTCCCTGTTCGATTACATGGACTTTTCCATCTATCTCAAAGAACATCCCTTGTATGATGAGACCAAAAAAGGTCAGCCTGGGACCACTGAAAAGCGACACGGCCAACGTCTATCCAGCAGAAATCATCTGCCTACAGTCAAAATGTTACAGTTTCCTGCTCAACTCGGATGCGACAAAATCAGCTGAAAAATGTGTCAATTTCCAGACAAAAATCAAAATCAGACATGAACAGTACAGTGACATTTACAACCAGAAATGTTACTCGCACTTTGAAACAATACATAATATTCAAGCACAAACATGCCAGCTTCAAATTGTTCGGACCGTTAAAAATTGCCTGAAGAAGTTTGAAAATACACGATATAACGTCGATGCATACACAACTCTTGCCTAAGGCCATACAAACATTCCTAAGCGATCACTTGAAGCAAAACCTACCCTCTCCATTGAGGAAGCGATGCGTCTTGGATGATGAGGACGATGTCAATGTTAACATAGATTTAACTTGGAAGAGACGTAAGCCTGGCGAGGTCGTCTATGGCGAGTACACCAATGTTTTAAAATGCAAATGTGTTGATTGTAATCATCCAGATATAATGTAACCATATAAACTATTAGGTAAATATGAATACCTTTAGCCTTAAAGACATGTTTCATTGTCCATCTAGTCAGAGTATTTATTGAAGTCTGCAAGAGCATTTTTCTCAGTGTGTTGTTAGACTCGGTGCTGGAATATCCTCATGCAGGAACCCGACGGCTTTTACGTCCATATCTCATACCAGGGCAGCAGCTAATTGGACCAAAATGATACATTTTCAAGTTTTACTATCAATATATACCCTGGAATACAGCTACAGAGAGAGTAGAGCGTAGGACTTATAGATTTAATCTATTATGACTGGTTCAAGATAGAAAAAAAAACACGACGAACAAGACTCTATTCGATTTTGTATCGCTTATTATGATGATAAAGGTGAAAGAGTTGGTCACAAAACCACGTATTATTTATTCCTAGCGAAAACATTACCGGCAATACAATAGAGGAACACATTTCCGAGCTAGAAATCAATGTCATAAAAAGTCTGTTTAGGAAACGAATCGTTAGCGACGAAAGAAATCTGTTTGAATATGATAGCATCACCCAACGCATAAAGTTCCATGCCTTTATTCAATAAAACATGTCACAAATCGAATTTACTGAAGCTACGGTGAATTGGCACTTTCATCCAATATCCGGATGGGGAATGCAAGGTCAAATCTTGTTTGAAGAAGAAATACTTGAACAGGTCACACCTGACCAATACCTGCTTGCTTGCCACGATAACGGGGGTAATTTATTAAACTATTCTCATTTCCGTCGGGAACCGTTCCATATGGAGGG
Organism: Gammarus roeselii; assembly: GCA_016164225.1. NCBI lineage: Eukaryota > Metazoa > Arthropoda > Malacostraca > Amphipoda > Gammaridae > Gammarus > Gammarus roeselii. The sequence goes on along the minus strand of SDVV010016850.1, from coordinate 7,381 downwards.
TGAAAATACCAATGCCGAAAACGAATCGTTACGACGATCGTTAGTTGACGGTTGGAAAAACGCTCAAATGAAGGAAGATAAAGATGACCAGGATTCTGTCACCTTTTCGTCTGAACATGTCCACATGAACGGAGTCGGCAATGAGGATCATATCCAGTTAGGGGGTGATTTGAATGTACTGAAGAGGAGGTAGTGGAGATTAGGAGGATACTGTAACATTAGGAAATATGCTGGAAGATTTCACCGTACGATAGTTGAGGAAAACAACTTGAATGATAGTATCGAGACTGTTATGTTTTGGCCTGAAGATCAAATCTCATTTATAACTTATGTTTGATGCTGAGATTGGCTCGTCGATTGTAGCATCTACAAAAAACGATCGTATCCCTCCCGATTATTCCATCCTTGATGTTTTGAATGCATATGAGCTTCAGGACGTGTTGGCATACGCTTCTGGCTGTTCGCCCCTTCTGTTTGTCCCAATATAAATATATATATATATATATTTCGAATATATATCTTCTCCATGTGCAGGCTACTTGTAGAAAACAATGCTGAACCATCGATGCAGTACATTTGTTGTGTACTTTATTTTAGGTTTCTATAATTAGGTAAAAGTGCAAGGTACAAATGAATAAACCAGTGGTTTTATAATATTATTTTGAATTAAAACAAAGTAACATGTCAACAGTTTGACTCACAATAGAGCACTAAACACTGATTGTAATATAAACGGACACAACGAAACAAAAGTGTAAATGAACAGCAAAAAGAAGTATAGTAAGTGTAAAGCGAAAAACGAAGAATAGAAAGCGGAAAGCGGAAAGCGAAAGCGAAAGTGCCCACTCTGTAGGAAGATACAAAACAAGGGACATAAGAACTAAGTAATTATTACACGCTTCTAAGTATGAATGTACAATAGTATATATAGCAGAAATTTGTCATACAAAACAAGTAAACGCTGAAGAGCTAAATCAGACGCATCTAAATATGAGATGCTGAGTGTTGATCGCTGTTCTGAACAGTCTCACCTCCACCCGATGGCTCAGCAAATTGAAGTGTGATATGTTCCCCAATTTGGTCCTGCACCCTAAAATAATATGGGAGGGCCTTGTTTATGTGTATGAAGTGATCCTCCAATAAGGGAACCACTAACCTTCTGGCCCCTCCCCAATGAGGCGTGGTGTCCTCAAGCCGTGGCCTTATTGGCATACAAAATAAACTTAGGCCGTTAATTAATTTACAGGCTCCCCCCATCTTTCTGTTCACAATATACGATAACCCTGAACTCAATAGTGTGAAACACAGCCCCTCTTTTTTATTAGATCTAGTCCATACAATGCTGACTCGTCTAGTTTTACGGGATGCCCAAATGGCCCTCCACTCGTCAACGTCTCCCACGTCATGTAATCCATATGTGGGATTCACCTGCTTTTGAAGGGGAACCGAAAAATATGCAAGGCAAGAGATTTCTTCGTGTAACTTAAGCTAGGACTAACATGCCTAAGACCTACAGTTTTTCGGGCATACACATCGCAGATCTTTGTTGTAATGTTCGGTTAGCAATGTTTCCAAATATACGTGCTAGCGGAGGCTGATCATAACACCTCCATTCTTTATTGAAAGAAAGTGTCCCCACTTTCATAGCTTTGTACTGGCAAGATTTGACGTAGTTCTTCCTCGACGCGTGGGTCGTTCCAGGTGGGAAGGCAGGCTGCGTGGAGTTTTTAGGCATGATTGTATGCAATACAGTGTAGTAAGAGGTTGGTTGTATTATTGATATGTCATTTTAATGTCGAGAAAAAACAATTCTCTGAGCGTGCGATTACTCGCAACATAAGGATTTAGGGCATGTTTTGCACGGTTCGATCAACTATAGAAAAAAACTCGATCCAAGTGTTGGGACATGGTTGCAAATTTGATGTTATTGGGATAGCTGAATGCAATTTTTTATTAAACTTTGAGATTTTGCTTAGGGCGTGCAACCATGTTGCTTGGACACTTCTCTGTACCCATCTTTACAACGTTTTTCCTGTTTGACAGAGGGCCACGGAAGGATGGGATAGAGACTGTCAACTAGTTTCATTGTATATTTTGCTCATTTCAGCGTATGTTGGTTCAAAGTACCGTTGAAATTAACATAGGCAAAAAGGGAACAAAGCTTATGATCTAATTACACGATTCGGGAGACATGACGTATAGAATATTTACCTTACACATTATTCTGGACATAGTACATGTCACACTCAGGTGACAGGTTGACCCCTCACACCTCTTATTAATTACATATTTCACCTCTTCTCTTAATGTATTCAATAAACTGGACTTGGATACGCATCACTAATATTTACATCGGACACACTGCATATCACGTTTGATCAAAAGACAATCATTCGATTTGTGGCCATGATGTATTAATTTGTGTTAATGTATTATTTGGTTAACGCGTTTTGAACGCATGATTTGCGGGCATTTTATTCTGCTTGGTAGGTAAATTGTGGTTAATGGTTTTGAAATTCATGATGCTCGGTTTTACTCTCTCGTAATCCCACGCTATTTCACCCGGGGGTTAAAGTGGGCTGCCGTTTGCCTATTTTTCAGAGCGTTTGTCCGTACAGTTACCACGACAAAGCTAACATAAATTACGATGTTCAAAATGCGTATGAGATCTCCCGTGTGGACTCAATCATACCTGGATTGCCCTTGCCTGTTCGTATGTCAGTCCTTGCTTCTCCAGAAAAGGATTGCTTGCTCGTTTTTTAATACGAAAAACTAAAACGGTTCTTCCTTATATTTTTCGCTCCCGACCGGAGTCAGTGTATGTCGCTTAAAACGACTTGCCTTCGTCTCCCTTTATTTACCGAGCCATCGTATGATTTGTTTTGTCATAGGTTTGAGTGTGTTTGGTGACGGTTTGTTCAATCATTCCTCTATTCACGCGTTCGCTCATTTTACACTCCCATATCGCATAGGTCCAACTGCACATCACTTGCCTTTTTGTCTAACTTGTCCTACAACAGACATTTCTTAAAATTACGGACAGTGGTGTTCACATTTAATATAAATACTATCTTGACAATTGGACTATATTTTTCTGATATTGGATACTGCATTTCTACGCAGACCTGAAGGCGGCTACACAACACTTTATTGACCACACACGAAATCGACTTTACATGAATTACTGAAACTTTATAACCGTACATCGGATATTTAAACGTGTCACCTAACAAATTGGTCATGGAAATTTTGTATGAAATTTAAAACGGAAAAGCAAGACTATCTGAACTTTTCTACAGAACGGGACAAAGACTATTTTTTTTACAGTGATCGAATAAATATAGATTTTTATCACCAGCTGTCTACGTTCAATTAATACAAAATAAAAGCTTATATACTACAAAAAGAAATCATGTATACTACACTGGTGAACTACATGCTATTTATTTTATTATCTACCTAAATATATTTACATATCTTGTTTTTTAACTTCATTTGCTGATTTTTTTTTCCATTCTTGTACGATAAATATATTTTTCTGTGCATATCAGGACTCATTTCCCGCCATCGCGATCCATTTTTTCTTGAATTATTTACATGACTACAATTCAGATGAATTTTGCTGGAACAACAGGTCGAATAATTCACGCGCACCTACTTAAATTCACTTCAAAACTAATTGTTGGACTCATTTGCTGATGAATTCGAGAGTAGATATATTGAGAAATTTTATGGGGAACTGTAATTGCTTTTATTTTTACGAATCCTCTAATTTCACTCCTTTCGAGCGAACGGCCGTCACGATATATCACACTTGATTTGATGGGCTTCTTGTTTCACTTCTTAGAATTAGTAAGATTACTTACAGTTCTCTGTTTTGGTTTTTCTCAAGATGTTAAGTGGCGATTCGAAGGGGCCTCATGATTCTCTATGCGACACGTGGAATTCTGTCAGCCAGCTGTTTGTGTCCGTTGATTATTTTTTCAGTCCATCTTTGCCTAGGGAGTGTGTCCTCGGCCTTTCGGCCTACCAGGATTGACAGACTGTCGTCCCTATGCTTTCGTGGTTGCCCAAACGCTCTGTCAGACTTTGGGCAGGCTGGCTGGCTCGTGTCTTTGGTCGACCCTTCGCTACCGCCCGCCGACCCTCGCTCAGTTTGGGTACAGTGACCGTGTTTTAGAATTCGCTACTCGAAAAGGTCATTTCTGTTATGAAGCCATAACGTCTGATTCTGTGTTGGATCAAACAGAGATTCCATCGCAACTAGACTTTAATAGTCAACTTCGATGCAAAGGAATATCAGACTCTGATTACGTAGAAGTGATTGAAATGGGGAAAGCAGCCAACTGCAAGGGTTAGCGCGATTACATGATCATCCATCTTCTAATAAATACGCTTCTACTGGCCGAGGTATTTCAAAAGCTTATGGCTACCATGCCGTGCGACAACAATCTCGATCGCGTCAATTCTTGAGTGCCCCTGGCTTTGCAATGCAAGCTGCTCTCTACGAAGGCAAGATAAAATTGGAGCTGGTGAAAGATGTTGATGTACTAAATTTATTCGTCAGAAAATGCAGGGATGGTTTTGTGATGTTACCAAAAGGTATTGCAAAGATGAACAGTTAGCAATCGAAAACATTGGTTCCTGAACTGCGTGTGTCTGCAGCAACGATGGTTGATTTTAACAGTCATTATGGAGGGATCATGAGTGAACCACTTATAATTGGAGAAATTCACGATCTCACACCCGAACAAATGTAAGCTTTTGACTTCATGAACGTTGACTGCTCAGGTGAATGTACCTACATTGCGTGCACAGTTGCCCAAGTCAGCGCCTAAGTTGCACGGTAAACGGATGAGCTGCTATTACTGCTGCATCACAAAGCCGTCAGCTTGGATGACGTTTCACCGATCACGGAAAATCTCTTGGAAGGGTGCACCCATCTCAATAACAGAAAACGAGCACAACGTAAACTTATCGCTAGTCATTTACCACAAATAGACTACCTTATTGGTTTGGAACTTCTGCCATTACTCCTCAGGCATGGACTAGAAGTAACCAAGATTCATCATTTTTTTCGAATTGAAACCGAACCAATCTTTGGTCATTTCTTTATGCATACAAAAAAAGTCAGGAGTTCACTAATTCGTTCTAAAAGTCATTATATCAGCTACTCTTGAATTCAGTGTACAGGAAACTGCTGTTCAATCCGATGAACAAAAGTTTAAAGGCAAAATACGTGTGTACAGCAAATGAATTCAGACAACACGCAGCTAATCCAATCCTAAATAATTACTACCCCATCGGTCCCGAAACCGTCATCATGATCCTAGAAAAAAAAACGTTAGAAGGGTTCACCTACTCCAAATCGGATTCTACGTGCTTGAGAAGGCCAAAACTAAAATCTACAGTTTCTTCTATGACACTCTAAAACCCCGTTATGGTGACAGTCTCACTTATCTACTCTGAAACAGACTCGGTGCTACTCCGGTTCAAAGGCGTGGACAATGTTGAAACCGAAATGCGCAAATCTCCCTAGGCCGACTATATGGACTTTTCGAACTATTCCAAAGATTATCCCATACCCCACGAGACAAAGAAATGTCAACTGGAACTACGGAAATGCTAAACAGCCAACGACTACTGTCCAGCAGAAATCATCTGCATACAGCCGAAATACCAAAGGTTACTCCTAAACTCGGATGAGACCAAATAGGCTGTAAAAGGTGTCAATTTCCAGACACAAGCCAAAATCAGACATGAGCAGTACAGAGACATTCGCAACAAAAAATGTTACACACATTTTAAAACCATACACAATATTCGTGTACAAGCATGCTAGCTTCAAACTGCGCGCACCGTTGCAAATTGCCTTAGTGTGTTTGAAAATAAACGGTACTGTGTCGATGCATGTATAACTTCTGCCTATGGACATCCAGACATTCCCAAACACACAATTGAAGCGTTACCATTTATTTAACTTGGAAGAGACGTGAGCCTGGCGAGACCGTCTTTGGCGAGTACATGCACTAGCGTGAACGATGAAAGCATGTAGAAAGAATATGTTGATTGTAATTATGTAGATGAAATGCAACCATATTGAAAAATGTAGTAAATATATTTACCTATAAATTTGAACCCATGTTTCACTGTCCATCTAGTCAGAGTATATATTAAAGTCTGCAAGTGCATTTTTGTCAGTGTGTTGTTAGACTCGGTGCTGGAATATCCTCATGCAGGAACCTGACGGCTTTTGCGTCCATATCTCATCCCAGGGCAGCAGCCAATTGTACCAAAATAATACATCTTCAAGTTTCACAAACAATATTTACCCTGTGATGCAGCTACAGGGAGAGTGAAGCGTAGGACTTGTAGGATTAATCTATATTTCTGGTTCAAGATAAAACATCACGATGAACAATGCACCATTCGATTTTGTTTCGCTTATTTTGATAATAAAGATGAAAGAGTTGGACAAGAAAGCGCTTTATTTGTCCCTAGCGAAAACATTCCCGGCAAAACAACGGAAGAACACATTTCAGAGCTAAAGATCAATGTCAGAAAAGTCTTGTACGAAAACAAACCGGAAGAGATGAAGGAAAATTGTTTAAATATGATTATATCGCACAACGCATAAAGTTCAACGCCTTTATTCTACAAAACATGTTACAATTCGAATGAACTGAAGCTCCGGTGAATTTTTACTTTGTTGGAGAGAGATCTGCCGATTTATTGGGTGGTAAGGAATGCTAATAAAATGTAGGTGAAGGTACCGTAGGCGAAAAAAAATGTCCTATATGAAAGATCATGTAGGATACGTAATTTTTTTTCTCAGATATAATTTCATGAAGTTTTATGGGCAACAAGCAAGTCAATATTCTTGATGTTATTCCTATTAATAAATCTTACTCATTTACCCGTGCACATATCATATATAAAAATTACAGCGTAGTTATATTGATTCCATATCCATCGATCTATGAGATGATGTTGGCGGTATCATCCCGTTCAAGAATGGTGGATCGAGCTTTTGCGTAACACATTGTATAAGAAGCTAGTAACAATTTAAATGAGAAATAAATATAACGCTGGATATAAATAAGGTCGTTTGGGAACTAGCAACCATGAGGGTGGTATATGCATATCCGTCCTCTAAACAATACGAAGTTTTGTTCGCGTAACTGACAAAATTTGCGGTAGAAGTTTACATGACAACGACCGGTTAACAAATCCGATATCGTACCAGAGAGGGAGCGGCTTCTGCTCAACCATAGCCACTGTTGTATGACGCACATTACCCTTTCTACGAAGAACTGTATAGTCTACAGCAGCCAATATGGCTCGAAACACGGCACACGATTACTCGGAACGAAATATATAT
>SDVV010016849.1:0-14132 GCA_016164225.1 Gammarus roeselii | reverse complement strand
CTAAAGAGCCATTGCTTGTTATAGTATAACATGTCAGCTAAGCAGTCATTGCTTGTTATAGTAGAAAATGTCAGCTAAGCAGCCATTGCTTGTTATAGAAGAATATGTCAGCTAAGCAGCCATTGCTTGTTATAGTATGATATGTCAGCTAAGCAGCCATTGCTTGTTGTAGTAGAATATGTCAGCTAAGCAGCCATTGCTAGTTATAGTAGAATATGTCAGCTAAGCAGCCATTGCTTGTTATAGTAGGATATGTCAGCTAAGCAGCCATTGCTTGTTATAGTAGAATATGTCAGCTAAGCAGTCATTGCTTGTTATAGTAGGATATGTCAGCTAAAGAGCCATTGCTTGTTATAGTATAACATGTCAGCTAAGCAGTCATTGCTTGTTATAGTAGAAAATGTCAGCTAAGCAGCCATTGCTTGTTATAGAAGAATATGTCAGCTAAGCAGCCATTGCTTGTTATAGTATGATATGTCAGCTAAGCAGCCATTGCTTGTTGTAGTAGAATATGTCAGCTAAGCAGCCATTGCTAGTTATAGTAGAATATGTCAGCTAAGCAGCCATTGCTTGTTATAGTAGGATATGTCAGCTAAGCAGCCATTGCTTGTTATAGTAGAATGTCAGCTAAGCAGCCATTGCTTGTTGTAGTAGAATATGTCAGCTAAGCAGCCATTGCTTGTTATAGTAGGATATGTCAGCTTAGCAGCCCTTGCTTGTTATAGTAGGATATGTCAGCTAAGCAGCTATTGCTTGTTATAGTAGGATATGTCAGCTAAGCAGTCATTGCTTGTTATAGTAGAATATGTCAGCTAAGCAGCCATTGCTTGTTATAGTAGAATCTGACAGCTAAGCAGCCATTGCTTGTTATAGTAGGATATGTCAGCTAAGCAGCCATTGCTTGTTGTAGTAGAATATGTCAGCTAAGCAGCCATTGCTTGTTATAGTAGAATATGTCAGCTAAGCAGTCATTGCTTGTTGTAGTAGAATATGTCAGCTAAGCAGCCATTGCTTGTTATAGTAGAATATGTCAGCTAAGCAGTCATTGCTAGTTATAGTAGGATATGCTATCAGCTAAGCAGCCATTGCTTGTTATAGTAGAATATGTCAGCTAAGCAGCCATTGCTTGTTATAGTAGGATATGTCAGCTAAGCAGCCATTGCTTGTTATAGTAGAATATGTCAGCTAAGCAGCCATTGCTTGTTATAGTAGAATATGTCAGCTAAGCAGCCATTGCTTGTTGTAGTAGAATATGTCAGCTAAGCAGCCATTGCTTGTTATAGTAGAATATGTCAGCTAAGCAGTCATTGCTAGTTATAGTAGGATATGCTATCAGCTAAGCAGTCATTGCTAGTTATAGTAGAATATGTCAGCTAAACAGCCATTGCTTGTTATAGTAGAATATGTCAGCTAAGCAGCCATTGCTTGTTATAGTAGAATATGTCAGCTAAGCAGCCATTGCTTGTTATAGGAGGATATGTCAGCTAAGCAGCCATTGCTTGTTATAGTAGGATATGTCAGCTAAGCTGACATTGCTAGTCATAGTAGAATATGTCAGCTAAGCAGCCATTGCTTGTTATAATAGGATATGTCAGCTAATTGACATTGATAGTCATAGTAGAATATGTCAGCTAAGCAGTCATTGCTAGTTATAATAGGATATGTCAGCTAAGTTGACATTGATAGTTATAGTAGAATATATCAGCTAAGCAGTCATTGCTAGTTATAGTAGAATATGTCAGCTAAGCAGTCTTTGCTAGTTTTAGTAGAATATGTCAGCTAAGCAGTCTTTGCTAGTTTTAGTAGAATATGTCAGCTAAGCAGCCATTGCTAGTTATAGTAGGATATGCAACTTAACCTTTGTCTGCCGCAGCGCCACTGCCAGTAAACGCAAGGCAATAATACACTTACTTGCCGCAACGCCCCTGCCAGCACTCGCCAGGCAACGTAACTCTTACCTGCCGCAACGCCCCTGCCAGCACTTGCCAGGCAACGTAACCCTTACCTGCCGCAACGCCCCTGCCAGCACTCGCCAGGCAACGTAACCCTAACCTGCCGCAACGCCTCTGCCAGGCAACATTGCCTTGCCTGCCGCAACGCCCCTGCCAGCACTCGCTAGGCAACGTAACCCTTACCTGCCGCAACACCCCTGTCAGCACTCGCCGGAAACATTACCCTTTGCTTGTCGCAACGCCCCTGCCAGCACTCGCCAGGCAACGTAACCCTTACCTGCCGCAACACCCCTGTCAGCATTCGCCAGGCAACGTAACCCTTACCTGCCGCAACACCACTGTCAGCACTCGCCAGGCAACATTACCTTTTGCTTGTCGCAACGCCCCTGCCAGCACTCGCCAGGTTATATTCCCCGTTGCTTGTCGCAACGCCCTTGCCAGCACTCGCCAGGTTACATTAACCTTACCTGTCGCAGCTTACCTGCCAGCACTCGCCAGGTTATATTACTCTTGCCTATTGCCCTACGGGGGAGTCTGCATTAACTTTGCGTTGGGACTCCGGTGGAACATGGAAGCAAATAATAAATAAATAAATTACTCTTGCCTGTCGCAGCTCACCTGCCAGCACTCGCCAGGCAATTTAGTCTCCTTTGCGTCACCCCGTCACAGACTCCCAGAGACAACAGGTCGTAAACAGATCTGATGAAAATACACCAATTGGATACAGTTCGTGAACAGTTTGTCCAAATCTACACAGCGGATATTGGACGAAATACTTGGAGATTGTTTTTAATTACTGTATTTTGACGGATTGATCGCGACCCGCACCAACGGTCCGCTGTAAACATCCCTTGAGGATGAACCGTGACCTGTGCGAGGCACTGCAACTTCAGTAGTATCTTTGTTGTGCGTAAGAAAGTAATAGTTACTCCTGTTGGCACTCAGTTACGTATTTTCTTCTAGAATGTTGATAAGGAATAGATATTTCGACTGACTGAATCGGGTTCCAAATCACTTGTCACTTGGAATAATGTTGTAGTCAGTGATTCAGTTCGAGATCGTTTTCCCTAAATGCTCGATGTTTTTGTGAGAAAATAAATAAATTATATAAAGTACAGGGCGGCAATGAAATCTTGGTCGAGCTTTTTGTCATTTGATTATGGTATGGTATGGATATGGATGAGGGCTGCATCATCACGTGGGTGTCCGTAGATTAGCATCGTCTCGCACTCGATTCCTGATTGTAAAATACTGTTGAAAAACCTAGACCATAAGAACCTATCGGGAGGAACATTTTTAGAACGTATGTTCTTACCTGCAGCGCAAAAAAACTTTCAACTCTGTAATTCCGCAACGGCCTGTGGTGTGACCTAATAATTCACGAGTTCCCTGCACCTTGGACACCGTCTGTTCCTGCCTAGTCATGCCATGTTCTACGGCATCCACCGACAACCATCACTCGCCTCACACCCGAACGTGTGTCCCTTTCACCTCCCTACTGCCCCCGTCAGGAGGACCCCAAGTTATTCACACGTTTTTCACTCCTTCATCACGCTCCCAGCGCACGATTGTTTCATAATCGACGCCGCTCCGTCCGTCGGTAGGTCCCAACTCTTTTCCAGCAAGTTTCCTCCTTTACCTGAATGCACCACCTGAGTCTTCCTTTGCTGTACCTGCGCATACGGGCACAAGTGGTGGCTCCATCTGCCGTCACAGCTGGCACTGGGTCAGTGCTGCTGTCAGCACCGCTGGTCAGGGGTCATCGGATGAGGTCAACCCCGCCGTGAGTTACCTCTCTCCCTCCTTGCTTTCCTTGGCTCCATACCCTTCTCCTCCTCCTCCTTCTCCACTGGGCTTCCCCTCCTCTTCTCCCTCCCTTGCTTTCCAAACCCTCGCCACTTTTCTTCGTTTCACTCCGTCCGACTTCCACCAATGACATATTTGGCCCTACAAACTGCCTCCTTCTTCAGCATCAGAACACACGTTGGATTCTCAGTAGAACAATTTGTCGTCTTTTGTGATGAACATGTTTATTGAAAATTAGAATTTTGAAATAGCCCTACGCTCGTCTCAATGTTGGCATAATCACAAATAACATCGTGGTTGAGAAAGCCACCTATACTCCTCCATATTGATAAGATGTATGTTTTCATGCACCTTCATAGCCATATATCTAAATTTACCCATTTTAGAGCAGGTTTCTTTACTCCACGTTTTTGGTTTACTCCACGTTTTTACTCCTTTTATCAGTCAGGTGAACAGAGTTTAAATCCAGCGATGAACAAGCTTCATTCCGTTTTGAGTTACGATTTTTTTTAACAGATCTTGAAACTTTATCATGACTTCACCAGGCAAGTTGCCAGCAACTGATCCATCTTGCCATATATCCCCTTATAACCGAATCTGAGGAAGGTCATGCCCAGTCGCTGCGTGTCAGTGCAGTCGTGTTGCCGTCGTGTTGGCATCGTGTCTGTATGGGCCTGGGCACGACCTTGGCGCTTGAGAGTCGTAGAGGCCCGAGCTTACTTTGCAGGGGGCGCTACACCCTCAGTGACATGGTGACCCAATTGGACAGGTGTTCGGTGGAACAGCACGGGGGGGGGGTCACTGTCACATCACTGAAGTTTATTACTTATTGTGCCTGTCGTTGTAAGTTAAGCTAGTGTTGCTTCCAGGGGCAGTCATTAGGCAAGACTGTGCCTGAAATATCGTGAGGTCTGGGTATGAATGAATCGTCATTTCTTCCCCCCTCTGTGATTTTTTTATATATCTTCATATTGCCTATTTTCTAAGACTCCTTGCACTTGAAATTACATCATTTGTATTCAATTCTCTTATTCATGCGGGACACATCACTCTATTTAATATCGTTTATGATACTCATGAGTTTCACAAAGATCAGTATTTTGTATGTTAATATTGCAAGGAGACTTCAACGCAGCCTCCGTAACAATCCTATAACAAGCCGTGGGCGGCTAATAACGTGTAATTATCCTATCCTCCATCTCAAACGAGAACAAATTCAAAATCAAATGATGAATCTCTCTAATAAAACCAATATTGTGCTTGAACAAAACGAACTTGAAGGGTAACTTCACTGCAGCATAATATAGCAATCCTGCTTCAGAAGACCTCGCCAGCAGATAGCGATAATAACCTCTTGATTGTTGGAGATTAATAACTCTCTTTCGTAACTCGATCTTGCTCGTTTGGACCCGAGTAGTGAGTGCTGTGATTGAGCCCATCATGCGACCAGATGAGGGGTTATAGTGCAAGGTGCCTCTTGATGCGGCCAAACCCACATCATCCCCGTGTCCCCCTTACCTTGCAGCTCTGTTGGAAGAGGTATGCCCCTGAGAGTCTGTGTCAATGGCCGAACATCTTCAGACATTATTTGATATAATTCATGTGTTTAAATGCAGTGAAAGTGTCGTCTTCTATCCTACTGAGTATTGCAGCTGGTGTCAGCTGACCCGCGACCCCGGATTGGAGACACAGCAGAGAGTGGTGTCATCGTAGGACCGTCCCTCACGCCACATGCTCTTAAACAACTGCACACGTTGCTGGTGTTATTGATCACAGATGAATACTTTTATGTCTCGGAAACTGGAGATAATCTTGTTTTTTTACCTCAGAACCACTGTAGGGTACTAAATCTTGCTTGAGATCTGTATCAAAGCCTTCGATCTAGTACCAATATTATGTTTAAAGGCATGAGATGGTCGATATGGTCGTGAATTATGTCGTTTCGTGAGACACCTCCCTTTGGCGGGTATCATATGCAATCTCTTATTTTACCCGGACGCATAATTTTTTCGCGCCCCAATGGGGAGCTAAGACTAAGGCCCGAGCTCCAGTGGAGATGAGTCTTTAATCGAATCAAATATATGATAATCACATCTAATCTACCCTAATCCGTTTTTTTATTGATTTAGAAAACTATATAAATTTACGCATGCGAATATTTAATTTGATTTAAATATTTATTGCGTATTTCCGACTTGAGTAAAAATTGAAGTGTAAAATGCATGAGTCATTCGAGACAAGAAGTCGTGTCGGCTACGGGACAAAGTTACTGTTACAAGTGCTTCTAACGATTCTTGTTCTCCATGGTTTTTCCTTCGACTACTGGACTAGATCTTTGCGTCGGATATTTTACTGCCGGCGCTGCTTGCACGCGAAGAATACAAACCCCAAAGTTGCTTATTGATCAGACAGGTGTAATAACATCAAACCTGGTCCCGAGCGAGGCGTGTTGGCGATTGATATGCTGTGCGTGTAGGAGAATAAGAGGTTGAGGTGCAAAGCCCTCCCATGAAAAGGGATGATCAATCGATCGTGCAGTCGCCACCTACAAAATGCATGTATCATTGCCATGATCGACGTATCGCCGTGTATCTCCGTCTGTCGAAGGGTTCTTATTGCGCCAAATTATCCGAGAGCCGTCTTCGTTTCGGCTGTTGCGTAAAACAATACAAGAATCTCGCTGTTTCTAAAACGTTGGCGGAGGAGTTGTCTTGAATGTTCTGCTGCTCACTTTATCACTAATAATCCCAGCGTCAATTGGCTGGAAGATTGTGATCAATCTTGGAAGTTGTTGGGATACGTTGGGAAGGAATTAACGTTTATTTTGCAGAGGATGTATATTGTTTAGTACCCTATGATTGGACAAGTTTGGAAAATATCCCGCACCATCTCGTGGAATCTGCTGGAATGAATGTGCCCATTACTGTATGTTGTTATTAAATAAATGCATGCACTTTTCTACTACGCAATGATACACCTACCTTTACATTGACCGTTTTTATAGAAGAACGAGTCAACATTTCGTTTGCTGAACGGGAATGATGATACCGTTAGAATAAGATTTTGAAGGGAAAAACATCCAAGTTGTGAAGGGCATACCCGGCGTCGGTAGCATTGCATAGGCACCATGCTCTGGGCTGGGTTTTCATTGTCTTATAAATAATGTTGATTACCATTTGTTTCATTCAACTTACACTTCATACAGATTCAGACACACGGTAGAATCCTCCAGGAAGGGGTGTGACCGACAGCAAGGAACACCTCACACATCTCCCACACACGAACTCAACCAAATTTAGCCCTTTGGCGCCAAAATCCTACCGAGCCACCCCGCAACACACACTCTGGGTCAGTAGTGTGGTCCGAGGTCAGTGTCAGCAGCAGAGCCTGACAGTAATTGGTTTGCTCCTGCTGCTGCGCTCCCTTCTCCCCCTTCATCCAAGACCATCCCGCTCTCAACGAGAGACCAATTGTAGGAAAACACTTTAGAGCAGCGTCTAAACTCATCCATTCACAACCATTGCACGCTCTCTCACAACCTTCAGACTTTTATCTTTTCTTTCTAACGACTACTTCGGTCAACCTCTAGGCCTACATCCACTCACCTCTGCTCTCGCCCTTATGTCTCGGCTACATAAAGCGCATTTGGAAAAATATCCTCTCATACAACCCTTACTTTACTTCCATCCCCAATGTCCTACAGCTCATTACACTCTTCCGTGTACCCAATACGGTCTTCTCCACATGAGAGTTCAGGTACTTGAAACACTGAACTCTCTCCAATAACTTTCCATTTAGGAGGACACTAATCTGCTTGCATCGAAATTCCTCAAACATATCATTACTTTTTTTCCCTTACGTTAACTCACAGCTTCCTCCTCTCACACACTCTACCGAACTCCAACACTAGCCTACGCAACTTTATCTCCGAATCTGACACCAGTGCCGTACTATCCGCAAACAGTAACTGATTAACTGCCAACTCCGCTAATTCGCTCTCAACAGCGCTAAACCACGACCCAATAAGCTCGCATTCACCTCCCCGACCATTCCATCGATGGGGAGAATGAAAAGCCAGGGAGACAAGACGCAGCCTATGTCAATCACACTTTTACTGTGCACCAAGCACTCACCTCTCTCCCTCTCCGTCACATGCTCTGCTGCCATGATAGAAATTATGAACCATTTTCAACATATATTTCCGTCCATTCCATCCAATAGCGACACCCTCCAAAGCGTTTCATTGTCGACCCTGTCGTAGGGCATTGCCAGATCCACGAAGGCCCAAAACATATTCTTTCCCTCTGCAAGGTACTTCTCATAGACCTGTCACACAGCAAAAATTTGATCGGCACACGCTCTACTACTCCTGAAACCAAACTGCTCCTCGCCAATTGCACCATCCGCACTGTTTCGAATCTTCTTGATTAGCACTCTTCCATACAAGTCACTAACAACACATAGCAAACTGATAACTCGCGAGTTGCAGCATTCATTTGTTTCTCTTTAACCTCTATACAGCGGACTATTGCAAGCATTGCTTTACTCAATCTACAGCACGCCGGAAAAAAGACAGAAATTCAGTAGCCTCACCAGTCGTCTTCAGGCAGTCATCTTCAGGCACTCACCAGTCTTCTTAAGGAACTCAGTCCCAATGCCATCCAAACCTGGGGCTTTCCTAGCTTTTAGTGTCTCGACCGCCTCCTGCGTTTCTTCCTTAGTAATGTCCGCTGCAAGTCCCACTCCCAGAACCGGCATCCGTGCACCACCACTCACAGCAACAATGTCAGCCCCCATGACTGCATTCAACAACTGATCGAAATCCTTGGACCACCTCTTCCGTACATCACTATACGTTCCAACTAGCCAGCTGTTTTCAGCTTTCACCACCTCCTTCTTCCCGGTCTCCCTGTTTTTCACTCTCTCTACCCCTTTCCTGAACATCTTTTTGTTCTCCTCAAAATCGGGCACAACCGTCTGCGCCACTTGGCATTGGCGTTCCTCTTCGCTTTCCTCACCAACCGCTTTAACTCTTTTCTATTCTCTATAATTTACATAATTGTTATAAGCCCTCTACCGACCTCGCTTGCAAACACTTATCAAAGGCTCTTCTGTTCTGCCCATTTCACCAGTTTGATGACCTCTTTGTTCCACCTCTCGCAGCCTTTTCTTCTGCACCCGCCAACACGGCGCACACCACACACATCACACATTAGTTTGCTTATCTCAACTCAACAAAAATTGCTCATTATCCTCCACTTTCCTTGCGCTATTAGGTCCTTAAGAACTCACGAACGTTCACCCTTCTATACCTAACTTCACTTGTACCCACATCAATCTTGAGGACACCTCCTTCTACTCGGTATCGCAATTAGCTAACCGATCACTTGATATCAACAACACGCCTTCTCTTGACCCTTTTTCCTCCACGCCTGACTTCCTTTCCATTACCACGCCAAACTCACACTCGCCCTTACCTTCCAACTCCGTCAAACTCATCGCCAACATATCCAACTTCTGCCTCACCAACTAACATCTCACCAATCTTTCTTCTCTTTGCTTTATTTGTACTACAGCCACGCACATTCAGCGACCCTATCAATAAGGTTAAAAGAAGCATGAGCCTCTCTTCCACCCGCTCGTATTGCCATCTTTGAGGGAACAGTTTACAGAGGAATGGATCCCTAGCCCTCTCGCTTTGCTCCTATTAGCAGGATTCTAACTACCCGCCACATGACACTTCAGGCTTGTCAAATATAACTTGTCGAAGTTATTTTTCCAAACTATACACATTTATTAGTTAACTAACTACTAGTGGTCAACTGCTCTCTCAATAAACACTTGTAGATAATGGATATAAATTGATATCAATATTTTATTTTAAATGTCCTGAAGACTTATCCCAAGAATTCGTATCCCACAGCCACTATTAAACAAGGAGGCGACTAATGACACCAGACACGCCATTAGCTCTTATAGTCAATGCGACTAATGACACTAGACACGCCATTAGCTCTTATAGTCAATCTGGAACCCGTCGATGATGTTATGTACGAAGTCAATCTGTTTTATCATTCCATTATATTCCGTTACGCATTGAAGTTTGTTACCCCTTTGAAGAAACTACCAAACCTCTTCTTTTGGAACTTCAAGCTTGCTGATCGTGCCAACACGCGCGCTGTTCAGTCTTCCCGTTCTTTAAGGAATACATATCCAGCTCTGCCACGTTCCTCCACATCCGCGTGTATTAGCACCCGATCGTTCGTCCTTGTGTTTCGGGTACCTATTAATCTCAGAATCCCCGTCGGTGGATAAGAGAAAATTGTACAAAAGGCTCGTTTAGTCTTTTTCATATCCCACCAAAGACGAGAGGGTTGGGGGCGGGTAGTTCATGGTCACGTTTTGCAAGGCCTCAACGTTTAACTGCAAGGTCATATTATTATGGACAGATGTTGTTAGAAATCATAGCTCGCCGGTTATCTTTTAGAGTGCTTATATTACAAGTTTTCAACACGTTGCTTACTAATGCTGACGTCAGAACTCAATGGAGATCAACCCCTTCACGCTGAAAATAGTTTTTTAAATCAATGCCCTGTATACCTGCTCCTGCATATACCAGAATAATTCAGTGGCGGTCGTAAAATTATTTCATAACTTTAGAAATGTCGAAGAGGATTTTTTTTGCGCGGCCCTGTAGCTTTTGAGACCCGTTCAAGGCACCAGGATCCTGAACAAAATGATCGATGTGCAGGAAATAGCCAGGACACGAAAAACTTTGATTTTAGAGGAACTTGTACATTCGGCGAAATGAAGAGTGGTGGCCGAACTTATCACGTTAGCTGCTCCTTAGCCTGGGGAGCAGCTAACGTGTTGGAATTTATCATTATAGTACATGAAGATAAGTTCGTGATGAATGTAATGCGCTTCCAAAATAATGTTCTCTGAAAATGATTCAAAGTTTAGGTTACTGCAAATTTAACGCTTATGCATTGCAATTTTTCGAAGGTGAGCGATTGAAGACTTTCTCGAGATAATCGACCTCTGAACGCCATTCTAAGTGGAAGCTATAACGACAGCTGGGAAAATATTCATGATGACAGCTTCAATGATCTTGAACTGGTGTTGAAATTTAATGACTGGGCTGTGATATCGACGCTTCTCGTAGCAGTATCAGAGTGGTCGGCTAGGAACCAGGAATAATCTCGTAACAGTATCAGGATGGTCTTCTAGAAACCAAGATATTCTCGTAATAGTATCAATATGGTCGACTGGGAACCGAGAATAATCTCGGAACAGTATTAGGATGGTCGGTTAGAAACCAAGGATATTCTCGTAACAGTATTAAGATGGTCGACTGGGAACCGAGAATAATCTCGGAACAGTATTAGGATGGTCGGTTAGAAACCAAGAATATTCTCGTAACAGTATTAAGATGGTCGACTGGGAACCGAGAATAATCTGGGAAGAGTATCAGGATGATTTGCTAGAAACCAAGAATCATGTATTTATATAAGATCTGTGGCAATTTTGAGAGGTACTAGGGAAAGGAGTCCGTGAGATCTCCTTGACTATTACCACTCAGTCATCACTCTTTTTAGCAGTTCCTCGTAATAAGCATTGGAGTTCAAGGGAAAGGTTGCCAGTCTGCACTTTATGGGAGGATTGGTTCATTTCTGACAATGAAGCGACCACGTTCGTGAATTAGGACGGCCCGTAAAAGGTGGATGTAGTCATGGAGGTGGAGTTCCAAACCTAACGAGTTTTTTTTCGTAAAGCAGTAAGCCCATCCTGAAATGAAGGAATGGCAAACCCCAATCCTATTGTCCTGCACTCGAAAATGAAAGTGATCGCGATTGTCAAGAGCTGAGGTCCTTCTCAAGTTCTTCAACAACTCGCGTGTTCTGCACGCACGGCCCTCAAGACCGGGAAGATGGATGGTCGCTTTATGCAGAGTGCATGCCTTTCATGTTCTCTTTTAACGACAAGATCTTACTATCCCGCGGTAATCATGGTTTTGAATGTGACCGCGCAATGCGATATGGACGGTAATGACGGTGCATATCGCGTCGTATTAAGATGCGTGCAGGCGGATAGACCGTCTGGAATGATGCTAACTTGATCGCAAGTTCCAATGTGTTCAGAAATAACTCAACGTTGTATCTGTTGATCTTTCGCACAAAAAATGTAGTATTCATATTCGACAGATGGTATACTATTAAAACAAGTGGCAGTTTCAGAAGTGGGCTATGCCGAAACTCGTTCGTAAGGGTTGTACATATATTGTTAGGAACATCATAACTAAAAAAAGTAAAACATGCGGATCTTTTACAAACCGTCTAGTGCAACATTGACAGAACTACAAGCTGCAGCAACCTGTATATATCATTTCTGACCATAAAAGCCTAACTGGTTTAGGTATCCCTGTAAGGATCGTCGTCGGCTTCTCCACTCTCCCATCACCAGTTGTGTGTTCCGGTCGTAAAGCCAAGTCCTCGGGTACGGCGTCCAAGACCCTATTTGGTCGCGTATTCAAATTGGCTGGGATCAAACAACCTAGGCTCTTCGTTCTTTTGTTGTCTCTTCACCCTGATGTCGGCTGTGGACTCGAGCGCCTGCAACCCATCTGCTCGGGAGTTTTGTCCTCCAACCCCCCCTTCTTGTCACTTCGGGTAATCTTGACCTCTCGTTTGCCGTATAAAGCTCTGTGGTCAGGACTAACAGGCGTTTACTAACCTCCCGCTGCCCTCACAAAGTTGTTTGTCGGTAAACCAAACATCTGATTGGCCTCTTGTTAGCTCCGTCACTTCCCCTGACGTTCGGCTGTTTGGGTACCTTAATCATAGAGGAGACGAGCATGTGTTTTGGCGATACCTTTTTTGGATGCACATGCACAATGTTCTAAGGCTCAATAAGAAGAAGACCCTTCTCTTAAGTGTAGTTAATCATGTTGTCAAGGGCAACTACGCTATTATATTACATCAAATGCTGTTTTCTCGACGTATGAACAACTGCCTATTTTGACTAGAAATCTGTTCATTTATCATCGCCAATGGACTCTAGAGCTTCGGAGAAACATGCCAAACAAGGGATACTTCTCTTCAAACATATGAAAAGAGAGACTACAAGTTGATGACGCGCACCACCAAAGTAGAGAGGAGTTTGCTGTAGTGTATAGAGAGGCTTTGTTCTTATGGTTGTGACCTTTTTAGCTATTGTTTCTTTGACGGGGGCTAATGTGACGTTCGTAGTGTATAGAGAGGCTTTGTTCTTATGGTTGTGACCTTTTTAGCTGTTGTTTCCTTGACGGGGGCTAATGTGACGTACGACAATTATAATCGTGGCTTATGGCAGCGGCCATGGTGACTATTGTGGCACGTGGCGGGGGTTATGTGGCATGTGGCACTGGAGAATCTCTTGACGAATTGGAAGGTCTCCTCCTCATAGGAAAGATGGACAAGACAGAACATGACACTCTTTCACCTCCAGACCACAGACGACATCTGCATGGGTAGCGCGGTGAAGAAGTGACGACACTTCTCAGGCGACCCTCTCCCTGATCCCCCTCGCAGTATCGCGCCGACCATTATCGCTCACTATCCCCACTACCTGGAGGTCGCGTTATTGATGGCAGTGAAAAGGTTCATTTATGTCCATGAAATAAACGGTTTCTCGCCAAATGCTTGCGTTTGAAACAACATTAACCAAAGTTGGTATAGCATTGCTGATGAAGGATAGTCGTAATTCGTTCTAATACTGATGGTGGCTAATAGTCCCTACAGCTCTATTATTCGTAGTCAGTAGTTCTTCTCATATCTGTAATAATTGGTACTCCTAATTAGCCGAATACTTTTTTTACGTGGTTAACATCGTTTACGTACTCTGTATTTTTTTAATCATCGGATTTGTTAATAACTAGTTATTTCACTTTCCTTGAGCTGACTCAATTCGATGTGGCAAAACTAAAATCTCCCTATTACATATCTATACACAGCTTCTAAGCACACAATCGGTGTTGAACACTCCTAATCTCACCACATGGCATGCATATCTCGAATGGAAGCCCTATTTTTGCTATCTCTGAATTATGGTAGGTTATCTAAAGTACTTATAAATGTATATACTGTCAGGTAAGTGAACCTTTGACAATTTTATTTTGAATGTCGCTATTTTGGCAACCTTAGTTCCGTGTGCGTTGGTCAGGGAGCGAATCGTATCACCCGAGCGCGTTTGCTTGGCCTCCCTTCCCACGCACCGCTTTTGGTCGACCATGTGTGCAATGCTCGCCCTGTGTATGGCCGATCATGAGCGCCGCTAACACCGCTTTTGGTCGACCATGTGTGCGATGCTCGCCCTGTGTATGGCCGATCATGAGCG
>SDVV010016848.1:0-14132 GCA_016164225.1 Gammarus roeselii | reverse complement strand
GGCACAGCCAGTTGTATGAGCGCTAGCGAGTGAAGCCAAGGAGGTTGTGTAGGTGGAGGCGGCACAGCCAGTTGTATGAGCGCTATCGAGTGAAGCCAAGGAGGTTGTATAGGTGGAGGCGGCACAGCCAGTTGTATGAGCGCTAGCGAGTGAAGCCAAGGAGGTTGTACAGGTGGAGGCGGCACAGCCAGTTGTATGAGCGCTAGCGAGTGAAGCCAAGGAGGTTGTATAGGTGGAGGCGGCACAGCCAGTTGTATGAGCGCTATCGAGTGAAGCCAAGGAGGTTGTGTAGGTGGAGGCGGCACAGCCAGTTGTATGAGCGCTAGCGAGTGAAGCCAAGCCACTGGCCACAGCCACATGGCGGCCACCATGCGGAGGGCAGGAATAATGAAGTAAAGATAGGGAGTAATTCGTTCTCTGCGCTCTAACTCTTGAGAGCAGAAGTCTAGTCTGGTATGAGACATGCCAGGATTGAAGGAAACACAGACTTTGCGAAGGAAGTTGGTTTCATCTACATTTAACAACACATTGTTGCATGAGAGTCTATTGAAAAGCGTCAACTTGTTAGAAAATTGCCGACTCTTGGTGTTCTTTAGATGATGTACATTCGAAGTATTGTTTTTTCGCAGCATTCAAGTATCATAGTTGAAGGTGTTTAGAAGCAATGAATTATATCAGAAGGCACACGTGATTTTCCAAAAGATTGCAACTTGAATTAAGGCATTTGGTGTGGTTGTTAATTATAGTTTCATGCAGGGGCAAGTTGTTTGCATCAGGCTTGATGCGCGAAAAGACGATAGGCTTCTGTGAAATTATGATATCAGTTTTTATTCGAGGTCCTTGCAGCTACAGTATGCCGTGCAATGTCTGCCCAAAACACTAAGACGAGGAGGACAATGCAGAAATTTTTAAGTAAAAAAAATCAGGACCACGGGATTATTAATAACTTCATCTTTTACTAATTCCGGCGATTCATGTAAACGTGTGCTATTAAACATATAATGGACTAAACGTTCTTAAGTGTTAACGCTGAAACCGCACAATAATTGTCCGTGTTAACTACTAGATTTCCATTTCTAAGCGATAAGGTGATGGATTTTCGTGAAAATGCAAAGATAACTTATCGGTGGTGTATTTGAAGTAATATCAACTACGATACGAATGTTGCATACGCGATGCCTTTTGAACGAGTCTTGCAATTTGACGGGAAACATGTGTCAACCTTATCGATGCGCCCAGTCTAAGCACTGTTCTCTCTGCAAATTGATGATTTAACGATACAGAAACACAATACCAACTATTTTTTAAGTCTATAATGTACTTTCCTAAGAAAAGTGACAACGGTGTTAAAAGTTCGCCACACAAGCAGACAAAGGCATTGCAATAAAAACGTAAGAGTAATGATAAGTCTTCCCTCTCCGTTCATTTCAATGCATTGCCACGCGCTGGATTGCGCCTCCAACACTGGCTTTCAGCCAGCCGACAGCCAGTCCAGCCATGCTTCACTTCCGAGCGGCTGAGCCGCCTCCATCTATCCACCTCCTTGGGTCCAATCAGTACCTATAAATGAGCTTTCAGTTTTCCGGATATCAATGTCAGACTTCATTATTGGCATATCGTATATTAACAGAGAGTAGAGGCGAATAATAGTTCGCAAGAGTCGTCTGCGGGAGCGAGAAATTAGGTGACTTTGCGGGTTCCTTCTACTCTAAGTTCAATACTGGCAGGCGTTGTAGCTCCGTCACCTCTCGCCCTGATGCGTACGATGTCCCGCACATGCCAATCACGTTTACACGAGTGTACGTGCAGCCCCGAGTCGTCGTCAGGCTGTTCCTGTGCATAGGTCGACCTCGTGTTACTGTAATTGTTTATGTCAGGTCTTCTCGGATAATATTACTATTTTAACTTTCTACTAAATTACATCCGGCCAATTAGGATTAGGTCGTTTAGCCCTGGTCTGCCCTTCTATTCTAAATTGCATTGTCCGATCATACCAGCCGAGCGAAGGGACCTCCATGTCTATCGCATACCCGATTGCTTTGTCAGTGCCCAACTTCGATGAATGCTATAGAGCAAGCTCCATCGGAATGTATCTTTACGATTAACTTGTTTGTGACAAGACATGAGAGGAAAGGGACCTATCTCTTTTCATTGCATGCCTTAATTAAAAAGGACTCATTACTACCCTCCTAAGCTATAGGCATGCTACTGATATAGGGATATGACATCGTACGTACGTATATAGTCAAATATGCTAGGGTTCTGTTGAAATGCAATATGTTTTTTTCAAAAAAGAAATTGAAGCACCAAATATTTGAAGATATATTTCTGTCAAAATCGAGGGGATTTGAGCTTTCAGCAAAGTATAATTTTGCGCAGGTAGGCGTTTCAGTATTTTCAGAAATATCCGACGAATATTTCTCGCGAAATCGTTAAACTGAACTGAGATTCTATGCGTTGCGTCACAAACCCAGGGCATTGCAGCAACAGATACAGAAGTTATAAGCTCAACAAACTTGCAATCACATCTATCTTACTATTCAATCAATTGCTAGTAAAGAAACACTTAGAGAATTTATACGACAAAACATTGGCCTCGCAATTCGATTAGGTTATCAGTTAGGCTTCTTCGATTGACGCTAGTCATTTCTTGATTGATAGATTGATAGAATTACACGTCTCAAGAAATTTGATGTCTCTTCTACTGATCAGTGCTGAGTCCGTGATGTCTCTTTTAACTGATCCGTGATGTCTCTTCTAACTGATCCGTGCTGAGCCCGTGCCTTCATAGAGCATCGCACGATAAGCTCTTTTTTCTATAGAATAATCTATCTCGCCACAATATTTGGAGTTTAGCGTGTCGTGCTCCGAGTTTGGCAAGTCGTGCTCCGATTTTGACCAGTCATGCTCCTATTTTTAGCTAGTCGTGCTCCGATTGAGGCTAGTCGTGCTCCGATTGAGGCTAGTCGTGCTCCGATTGAGGCTAGTCGTGCTCCGATTGAGGCTAGTCGTGCTCCAATTTTGTCAAGTCGTGCCCTATTTAAATAATTGCACCTACCAGTGATGATACATCACACTTTCTGGCCTCATCCTACTTGAATTAGACTTTTTAATTCAGATCGGATGGTCAATGGCCTTCTTTCTCCAATCCTTGGGAACACAAATTGTCATGAGGACCAATACTTCTGTCCTATTTAAACAATTTTGCTTCCCAGAGTTGCTCGTTTACAACCGAGCCAAAATGTCATAACAAGATGGCGGACTTGAACAACATGAGTTGCTGTTATAAACATTCGTCTTTTAACGTTAATTGCATCCCAAAAGTAAACGTATCCAAAGCGGAATATGTTTCAGTACGAATTTGGACCAAAGTGTGGTTCTATTTTAACGTCATCTTCGCATTCGATCGTTTTGAGATAATCTTCCTATATTATGCAAGCGCCTTTCTGATAATTGTCAAATACAACTGATCATATTTTGGAAAATAATCGCTTCAAAATCCAGCCGTGGCAACCGACAAGGTAGCCACGCTACCTTGTCGGCACCTTCATTGTCAATGTTGAGGCTAAAATGACAGCTAACCAATAGCTACATCAAGACAGTCTCCCTAAATGTATGTAAACGTAAACTACATAACATTCCCCGAAACTAATGTCTCGCAAGTCTAGAAGGTCTTATTATTATTGCTTAGCGTCATGGAGAAGGAGTAGGGGGAAGTAACCCGGTCTTGGATCGTGCTGTCTCTCATCACTAAACATGTGCCACAGCACTAAACATGTGCCACAGCACTACACATGTGCCACAGCACTACACATGTGCACAGTGCAAAAGACACATAACGACAGCGCGATTCCCCTATGGCGGGTACAGACTGGCTTCGCTTCAGGGCAATTACACGCCCACCAACTAAGGAAAGAAGCACTTTGGTTCAAAATCAAACACTCTACCAAATTTGATATATTATCGTTGACTAGTGAACTAAACTTGGCTATTGTACTATACTAATTTTTACATCATCACACGCACTGACTTACCTTTAACGCTATTCATTTGGTATTACTTCAATCTTATTTAAATTCATATAGCCGGCGATTCAAAAGCAAGCAGCGTCGGAAAAAATGTAGTAGGACAAAGACCGGAGAGGGGGGAGAGTGGTTCAACGCCTCCCAACTCCACGCCTGCCCTGCTGGTCACAACGACCACATTCTTTACGAACCGGCACGAACACATGTTTCTAAAATGGGTGTCTTCTCACGGGTAGAGCAGGTTGATATGTTTTCTACAATAGAGACGGTGAAATGAAAATGTGAAAATAAGGCATTTATTGCAATGATGGTATAATCGGAACACCACTTTTATTTCATAGCCTCCACCTGAAATTTCAAGTACAATAATAAAAATATCTCCCACATTCAAAATTAATTAGAAATGTTTTGTTTATTTTTCTGTCTAAGAAGGACTGTTGACGGGTTTGCTTTCGATGACCAGCAATGAAAGAAGGCAATCAAGATATCACACTCGAGTTGACGTCACAGCGCCAGGACCATAGGACCATCGTTTCGTAGTCTAAATACAGTAAAAAATACCGTAGGACAGCGTGTGCCAACTTCAGCCTCCTGACAAGATGATATCTCTTGAACACACCTGTAAGGCCATCGTACTCTTTCAGAACTTAATTAGTGTTCCGTCATCCAACCAGTACGGCCGAGGTCACAGCTAAGGAGGTGTTAAGAGGACACAATCCCCGTGACGCAGCACAAATGATGGAGGTGCGCAGTATGTGAAGAGGAAGGACGATGCTAGTTAGGGACGGCGTCATCTCAACACCCTCGAGGTGGCCTCTCTTGAAAGAGGCCTCCATGCCAAGAAAGGATACTGAGAAATGAACCCGATTGATAAAGAATAAAGTTAGCGTGCTACGCTTTGGGTTTACATCCAGTCTCTTCAATTTCACCTGCTGAGGAAAAACGGCGCGTAGCTCGCTGAATTAACCTCAAGTGTGTACTGAAGAGCCTAAACAAAATTAGGCACTGTCTTTATGGGACTTTAAACGCTGGGCGATTCTTTTTCCACAGTCGGCACACCTGATCCAGTGAGGAGGAAGATAACGGTATAAATGGAGACATACGGCAACATATCTAGAATATTTTTTCAAGTTTTATATTATATAATAAATATTTTAGTATGATATATAGAACCACAGCATACGTTGTAGTATTACGTTTTAGTTTTCACTTGCCCAGTTCTTTCAATGTACCACATTGGCATATGATGACATTATAACCAAGATTTAAAATTTTCATCATAAAGGAGATACTAATTCTTTCTAGCAAAAAATGAAACCGTACTATTCTTTTGCATGTATTATCAAAGTTAATGAAAGAACGCCATATGGCAATGAATAGAATGGGAAAGAGGAGACGGCCACGCTCAATATCGACCCGGGCACATCTAGCAATTGCTACTGTTAGAAGATGTGCATTTATACCCTTCAACTTCGATTGCTCTTAATGTTGTTGTTTGCGCAGATTTTGATCGAAAGAGAATCGTCAGACATTTGAGAGAAGTTATCCACAAGACTGACCAAGATGCAAAGCGTATGGCAAACCAACGATGAACACAATTTCAGTCACTAGGTCATCGAGGGAAAACAAGGAGAGTATTATTGTTCACGCATCCTATTCTCTTTACTGTGATGAAAAGATATTAATATTAGAGTCAGACATTTGAATTCAATTGGAAGTCAAATCTTACACCAGATTCTGGGAAGAGTTGGTATGACCTTCTAATTAGAAACAAAGGTCAATCAAACCTAATCTTATTTGAATATATTTGCACGATGTGGGCGAACACTTGGATTAAATGGGAAAGAGGAGGACAGCAATGAGCGGAGGTAAGTGTGTGGTGTCCACACTGCCGTTCTTTCCCTTCCACGCATTTGTGCTCCAGCGGGCAGCTGATGACTGAAGAGTAGAAAGAATGATCCGCAAGTACTCCATCCTCCCCGTGCAGGGATGGTTGCGTGGAAATGGCTTCGTGGAAAAGAAGAACGGCTCGCAAGTGAGGTCGTAGCTGTTGAGGTCCTGTAAACGCATTCCATATTAATCAAGATAAAGTTATCTGTGAACCTTCTCTAACAAACGATACACTAAATGCCGTTTCACCCATGCAGGAGACCAGGATCTTCCACCCAATGATGTCACAACCTTTAAAACCTTTGAATCAAGAGGGATTTAATCGGGGGAAATACGCTACAATCCGCCTTGATCAGTAAATGCTACAGCTATTGCACTTTGGTCTTGAGTGTAAGAGCATATGCAGGTACTGCTCAATGTCACCCGAAATTCATTTTTATCAACAAATAATTTAGGAAGTGAATTTGTTTATTACGCAGCGCGGTCTACTTATTTTGGAGGCACCCCCGAAAAAATTCGCCCGGGAAGAAATGAACATTAGTACGCCTGACTGTAGGGAAATAAAATAACACATTTATTGTTTCGTCAGCACACTTTGACATTTTGTAGTGGCAACTAGCACAAGAAATAATCAAGCAGTCATTCATTGAGGAACTCCTCATTGTTCATAGACACATCAAAATACTTAAACGAACGAGGAACATGCAAAAAAAAAACAGTTACATAATTCAAACCTCTTATTAGAATAGAGCGAAAGCGAAACCAAAAATGCACACGTATTATTCGAAATATTTTGACATTATATCAACGTCATTGCATTATGGATTTAACGATTTTGTAATGATGAAGAATTTAGTAAGTTATAATGACATGTTGAAGAAGCAGAAAAATATCACAATATCTCTATTTGCTCCCCTGTTGGAGCTGAAGAGCTCGCCAGTCAGCTAATGCGACCACTCAGTAGGTGTATAGGCGCAATGGATGCTGCTTGACGAGACATATGTTTTCTATGTTGCTGCCGATCTCAGTTGTCTTTCCCAATTACCATAAGCGTTAACTAGCGTTTTGTCTATTTCTATGTTCCAAATTAATTATTATTCAAATACGAGCTCAGTCTTTTCGAGGAACGCTAATCAGCTTCCAACTTTGACAAATGTTAACTCGATTTTAAAATAATTCATTGAATTATTTCTAACAATTACCGTACCATTTTTGATGATACAATCATTGCCTTATAAGCTTATTCATTGCTTTGTCGTCTATAACAAAAGTATATTCATTCGACTTGGGTACTCCAGCATTGTATTATTCTGATTGTCAATCATTTAATCATTTCCTAGCGGTCACGAAGTGTGTATATAGTACATTCAGTTGTATGGTATGTATTTTAGGTATAATTTTTCTTGTATAACTTATGTCGCTTATTCATCCCTCTAGATCCATCGTTACAATATGTGAGCGTTTTTCGATTTCCCAACCCTATGTTGTATTCATATTTTCTGTATAATTCATGTCGTCCATCCACACCTTTGTCATCGTACAATAATGTTGACTTCTCAATACAATATGTTAGCTCATTTCGATGTCCCAACCTCATGTTTTCGGGATTTTCCACCCCATGTATTTGTTATTTTCAACACCCATGTATTTTGTTATTTATCCACCCCATGTGCTGCGTGGTGTCTCCTTGGCTGTTCAACCTCTATATGGATGGAGTGGTCAGGGAGGTGAATGCGAGTGAGCTGGGTCGTGGCTTGGAACTGTTGGAAGCGAATGAGCTGAGTTGGCAGTTGAGCCAGTTGCTATTAGCTAATGATACGGCCCTGGTTGCGGATTCGGAGGAGAAGCTATGTAGGCTAGTGTCTGAGTTTGGTAGAGTGTGTTAGAGGAGGAAGCTTCGAGTGAACGTGGGTAAGAGTAAAGTAATGAGATGCTCGAGGACTGTCGATGCGAGCAAAATTAGTGTCACACTAAATGGAGAGCTTTTTGAGGAAGTTCAGTGTTTTAAGTATCTGGGCTCCCATGTGGAGAAAACAGAACTAGTGGAAACTGAAGTGAAGGCGCGAGTGAAGGAGGGATGTAAAGTGTTGGGTGCACTAAAGAGTGTAATGAGCTGTAGGACGTTGGAGATGGAAGCAAAGAGAGGGTTGCATGAGGGTGTTGTTGTCTTAACTGTACTCTACGGAGCTGAGGCTTGGGGGTGAGAGCAGAGGAGAGAAGAAGGTTGAATGTTTTCGAGATGAAGTGTTTGAGGAGCATGGCTGGAGTAACGCTGAGAGACCGGATCACCAACGACGTGGTTCGAATCAGAACAGAGACGGTGGAGAAGTTGGAGAACAGAGTGGATTCGCGTGTACTGAGATGGTTCGGGCACATGGAGAGGATGGATGAAGGGATATTGGTGAAAAGGGTGATGAATGTGGAGGCGAGTGGTCGCAGGCCTAGAGGTAGACCGAAGTTTGGGTGGATGGATGGTCTGAAGCAGGCGTTGGGAAGGAGAGACATGAATGTGGAGGTGGCGAGAGAGCGTGCAATGAACAGGCGTGAGTGGAGAATGGTTGTGAATGGTTGAGTTTGACGCTGCTCTGATGTGCTTCCCCGCCCTTGGCATTCCGCTGTCGGGATGGTCGTGAGTGGGGGGGAAGCCCGGCCATTATGACGCGGCGGGGGTAAACCAGTGAAAACTGTCGGGCCCTGCTGCTGACGACGGATCCTCGAACTGCACTCGTGACCCAGAGTGTATGTTGAGGGGCTACCGGCCAGACCCTCTAGCACAAAAGGGCTAAGTTGTATGAGTATGAGCGTATGAGGGTGTGAGGTTCGCCTTGCCGTCGGCCACCCCCCTTTGGGGGGGATGCGGCCTAGTGTCTGTATCTGAATGTATTTCTTATTTTTCAACCCCGCGGGTCACTGGTGATACTATTGGAAATTTTGGTTGATGATACTATTGGAAATTTTGTTTCGCTCGATGAAATCCGAACCGGCGGTCTCTAGAGATGAGCTGCGACGAATTCAAATTGAACTCTCGTTTTCGTTAGTTCAAATAGCGTAGTTGAGAATGAAGTTTCATGTCCTATGTTTAAGATTTTTTTTATTTTTTATAAAATTGAAAAGCCATTGCCAAACGATGGAAATAAATGATTGAATAATAAAAAATCATAGCACTATAATTGACTTCCTCTATTCAATTTATCGTGTCAACTGTTTGCTATTTATTTTAAGAATACTATAATTAATTTTTTTCCTATCCGTACTCCCTCATTTCCAGAAACCTCGTTTACGCAGGAGCCTCTACAATTATCAGGCCTTTATTGTATGACTCCTTGGAGTATTTTTTTTCTATGTGCATGTGTTATATTAAATATGAAGTTGGTTTCAACATTTATGTTTTCGTATGCTAAGCATGATGTATGGAAATGTAATACACAACCTCATGTTAGACATTTTCTCAACTCAGTTTTCTTATTAAATGCCAATTTAAATAAAAACTTGTCATGGTTCGGTAAAGGTCTGTTGACCTCACTCATTCCACTAAAGCTTCTTGAAATCAATAGTCCAATGCAAGTTTTTTTTCCTGACGTATTGAACAGTTGAGAATTGAGAATATCCTCCAACGATGTCCCTGGATTGGTGGGATATAGAGCTAATATTACTCCTTAACCCTTGCAAATATCATCTGATATTTCTGTAATCGGTCAACCTATCATTCGACCTAAATAAATTTTGAATCTCAAACATAAATCATTACTGGACATGATAATGTCCAGTGGTGTGGGGGAGGGTAGGTATGGGGCTGTGGAATGTTGGTCTAGTGAGGTAGAAATGTTGGTCTAGTGAAGAAGAAATGTTGGTCTAGTGAGGTAGAAATGGTGGTCTAGTGAGGTAGAAATGTTGGTCTAGTGAGGTAGAAATGTTGGTCTAGTAAGGTAGAAATGTTGGTCTAGTGAGGAAGGGATACAGGGATATAAGGGATACATGGATATAAGGGATACAGGGATATAAGGGATACAGGGATATAAGGGATACAGGGATACAGGGATATAAGGGATACAGGGATATAAGGGATACAGGGATATAAGGGGTACAAGGATATAAGGGATACAGGGATATAAGGGATACAAGGATATAAGGAATACAGTTATATAAGGGATACAGGGATATATGGGATACAGGGATATAAAGGATACAGGGATACAAGGGATACATGGATATAAGGGATACAGGGATAAAAGGGATACAGGGATATTAGGGACATAGGGATATAAGGGATACAGGGATATAAGGGATACAGGGATATAAGGGATACAGGGATATAAAGGATACAGGGATATAAGGGCTACAGGGATATAAGGGATACAGGGATATAAGGAATACAGTTATATAAGGGATACAGGAATATAAGGGATACAGGGATATAAGGGATACAGGGATATAAGGGAAACAGAGATATAAGGGATACAGGGATATGAGGGATACAGGGATATAAGGGATACAGGGATGTGAGAGATACAGGGATATAATGGATACAGGGATATAAGGGATACAGGGATATAAGGGATACAGGGATATAAGGGATACAGGGATATAAGGGATACAGGGATGTGAGAGATACAGGGATATAAGGGATACAGGGATATAAGGGATACAGGGATTAAAGGGATACAGGGATATAAGGATTTTTCTAACATGGATAGACAATCTGACCTTTCTACCTCACTAGACCAACATTTCTTATATCCCTGTATGTATCCCTTACATACCTGTATCCCTTATATCACTATATCCCTTACATCCCTGTATCCCTTATATCCCTGTATCCCTTATATCCCTGTATCCCTTATATCCCTGTATCCCTTATATCCCTGTATCCCTAGTATCTCTGTATCCCTTATATCCCTGTATCCTTTATATCCCTGTATCCCTTATATCCCTGTATCCCTTATATCCCTGTATCCCTTATTTCCCTGTATCCCTTATATCCCTGTATCCCTTATATCCCTGTATCCCTTATATCCCTGTATCCCTTGTATCCCTTATATCCCTGTATCCCTTATATCCCTGTATCACTTATATCCCTGTATCCCTTGTATCCCTGTATCCCTTATATCCCTGTATCCTTTATATCCATGTATCCCTTATATCCCTGTATCCCTTATATCCCTGTATCCCTTATATCCCTGTATCCCTGTATCCCTTATATCCCTGTATCCCTTATATCCCTGTATCCCTTATATCCCTGTATCCCTTATATCCCTGAATCCCTTGTATCCCTGTATCCCTAGTATCTCTGTATCCCTTATATTCCTGTATCCCTTATATCCCTGTATCCCTTACATCCCTGTATCCCTTATATCCCTGTATCCCTTATATCCCTGTATCCCTTATATCCCTGCATCCCTTATATCCCTGTATCCCTTATATCCCTGTATCCCTTATATCCCTGTATCCCTTATAACCCTGTATCCCTTATATCCCTGTATCCCTTATATACCTGTATCCCTTATATCCCTGTTTACTTTATAGCCCTGTATCCCTTATATCCCTGTATCCCTTATATCCCTGTATCCTTTATATCCCTGCATCCCTTATATACATGTATCCCTTATATCTCTGTATTCCTTATATCCCTGTATCCCTTATATCCCTGTATCCATTATATCCCTGTATCCCTTATATACCTGTATCCCTTATATCCCTGTATTCCTTATATCCCTGTATCCCTTATATCCCTGTATCCCTTATATCCCTGTATCCCTTATATCCCTGTACCTCTTATATCCCTGTATCCCTTATGTCCCTGTATCCCTTATAACCCTGTATCCCTTATATCCCTGTATCCCTTATATCCCTGTATCCCTTATATCTCTGTATCCCTGATATCCGTGTATCCCTTATATCCCTGTATACCTTATATCCCTGTATCCCTTATATCCCTGTATCCTTTATTTCCATGTATCCCTTATATCCCTGTATCCCTTATATCCCTTATATCCCTGCATCCCTTATATCCCTGTATCCCTTATATCCCTGTATCCTTTATATCCCTGTGTCCCCCATATCCCTGTATCCCTTATATCCCTGCATCCCTTATATCCCTGTATCCCTAGTATCTCTGTATCCCTTATATCCCTGTATCCCTTATATCCCTGTATACCTTATATCCCTGTATCCCTTATATCCATGTATCCCTTATTTCCCTGTATCCTTTATATCCCTGTATCCCTTATATCCCTGTATCCCTGTATCCCTTATATCCCTGTATCCCTTATATCCCTGTATCCCTTATATCCCTGCATCCCTTATATCCCTGTATCCCTAGTATCTCTGTATCCCTTATATCACTGTATCTCTTATATCCCTGTATCCCTTATATCCCTGTATCCCTTATATCCTTGCATCCCATATTTCCCTGTATCCCTTATATCCCTGTATCCCTTATATCCCTGTATCCCTTATTTCCCTGTATCCCTTGTATCCATTATATCCCTGTATCCCTTATTTCCCTGTATCCCTTATATCCCTGCATCCCTTATATCCCTTATATCCCTGTATCTCTTATATCACTGTATCCCTTATATCCCTGTATCCCTTATATCCCTATATCCCTTATATTCCTGTATCTCTTATATCCCTGTATTTCTTATATCCCTGTATCCCTTATATCCCTGTATCCCTTATATCCCTGTATCCCTTATATCCCTTATATCCATGTATCCCTTATATCCCTGTATCCCTTATATCCCTGTATCCCTTATATCCCTGTATCCCTTAAATCTCTGTATCCCTTATATCCCTGTGTCCCTTATATCCCTGTATCCTTTATATCCCTGTATCTCTTATATCCCAGTATCCCTTATATCCCTGTATCCCTTATATCCCTGTATCCCTTATATCCCTGTATCCCTTGTATCCCTGTATCCCTTATATCCCTGTATCCCTTATATCCCTGTATCCCTTATTCCCCTGTATCCCTTATATCCATGTATCCCTTATATCCCTGTATCCCTTATATCCCTGTATCCCTTAAATCCCTGTTTCCCTTATATCCCTGTATCCCTTATAACCCTGCATCCCTTATATCCCTGTATCCCTTATAACTCTGTATCCCTTATATACCTGTATCCCTTATATCCCTGTATCCCTTAAATCCCTGTATCCTTTATATCCCTGTATCTCTTATATCCCTGTATCCCTTATATCCCTGTATCCCTTATAACCCTGTATCCCTTATATCCCGGTATCCCTTATATCTCTGTATCCCTGATATCCCTGTATCCCTTATATCCCTGCATCCCTTATATCCCTGTATCCCTTATATCCCTGTATCCCTGTATCCCTGTATCCCTTATATCCCTTATATCCCTGTATTCCTTATATCCCTGTATCCCTTATATCCCTGTATCCTTTATATCCCTGTATCCCTTATATCCCTGTATTCCTTATATCCCTGTATCCCTTTTATCCCTGCATCCCTTATATCCCTGTATCCCTTATATCTCTGTATCCCTTATATCCCTGTATCCCTTATATCCCTGTATCTCTTATATCCCTATATTCCTTTATCCCTTATATCCCTGTATCCCTTATATCCCTGAATCCCTTATATCCTCGTATCTCTTATATCCCTGTATCCCTTATATCCCTGTATCCCTTATATCTCTGTATCCCTTATATCCCTTATATTCCTGTATCCTTTATATCCCTGTATCCCTTATATCCCTGTATCCCTTATATCCCTGTATCTCGTATATCCCTGTATCCCTTATATCCCTGTATCCCTTATATCCCTGTATCCCTTATTTCCCTTATATCCCTTATATCCCTTATATCCTTGTATCCCTGTATCCCTTATTTCCCTGTATCCCTTATATCCCTGTATCCCTTATATCCCTGTATCCCTTGTATCCCTGTATCTCTTATATCCCTGTATCCCATATATCCCTGTATCCCTTATATCCCTGTATCCCTTATATCCCTGTATCCCTTATATCCCTGTATCCCTTATATCCCTGTATCCCATATATCCCTGTATCCCTTATATCCCTGTATCCCGTATATCCCTTATATCCCTGCATCCCTTATATCCCTGTATCCTTTATATCTCTGTATCCCTTATATCCCTGTATCCCTTATATCCCTGTATCCCTTATATCCCTGTATCCCTTATATCCCTGTATCCCTTATATCCCTGTATCCCTTATTTCCCTGTATCCCTTA